>JAUPFP010000078.1:0-245000 GCA_036925085.1 Brachycybe producta
CAGACGAGCGGGAATGGAAATGTTGGATTTGATGCATTCCCAGAAAAGTCTGGAATGCAGTGATGTCTTCATTTCCAGTGTGCAATGCACGCTTCAAAAGTTACACCAGTTCAAATTGGGCGTCATTGAAGTGTCTATGCTTGCTCATTTATCTGTAACTTTGAAAATTCATAGCAAGTGAACCAGACGAGCGGGAATGTAATTGTTGGATTTGATGCATTCCCAGAAAAGTCTGGAATGCAGTGATGTCTTCATTTCCAGTGTGCAATGCACGCTTCAAAAGTTACACCAGTTCAAATTGGGCGTCATTGAAGTGTCTATGCTTGCTCATTTATCTGTAACTTTGAAAATTCATAGCAAGTGAACCAGACGAGCGGGAATGGAAATGTTGGATTTGATGCATTCCCAGAAAAGTCTGGAATGCAGTGATGTCTTCATTTCCAGTGTGCAATGCACGCTTCAAAAGTTACACCAGTTCAAATTGGGCGTCATTGAAGTGTCTATGGTTGCTCATTTATCTGTAACTTTGAAAATTCATAGCAAGTGAACCAGACGAGCGGGAATGGAAATGTTGGATTTGATGCATTCCCAGAAAAGTCTAGAATGCAGTGATGTCTTCATTTCCAGTGTGCAATGCACGCTTCAAAAGTTACACCAGTTCGAAGTGGGCGTCATTGAAGTGTCTATGCTTGCTCATTTATCTGTAACTTTGAAAATTCATAGCAAGTGAACCAGACGAGCGGGAATGGAAATGTTGGATTTGATGCATTCCCAGAAAAGTCTGGAATGCAGTGATGTCTTCATTTCCAGTGTGCAATGCACGCTTCAAAAGTTACACCAGTTCAAATTGGGCGTCATTGAAGTGTCTATGCTTGCTCATTTATCTGTAACTTTGAAAATTCATAGCAAGTGAACCAGACGAGCGGGAATGTAATTGTTGGATTTGATGCATTCCCAGAAAAGTCTGGAATGCAGTGATGTCTTCATTTCCAGTGTGCAATGCACGCTTCAAAAGTTACACCAGTTCAAATTGGGCGTCATTGAAGTGTCTATGCTTGCTCATTTATCTGTAACTTTGAAAATTCATAGCAAGTGAACCAGACGAGCGGGAATGGAAATGTTGGATTTGATGCATTCCCAGAAAAGTCTGGAATGCAGTGATGTCTTCATTTCCAGTGTGCAATGCACGCTTCAAAAGTTACACCAGTTCGAAGTGGGCGTCATTGAAGTGTCTATGCTTGCTCATTTATCTGTAACTTTGAAAATTCATAGCAAGTGAACCAGACGAGCGGGAATGGAAATGTTGGATTTGATGCATTCCCAGAAAAGTCTGGAATGCAGTGATGTCTTCATTTCCAGTGTGCAATGCACGCTTCAAAAGTTACACCAGTTCAAATTGGGCGTCATTGAAGTGTCTATGCTTGCTCATTTATCTGTAACTTTGAAAATTCATAGCAAGTGAACCAGACGAGCGGGAATGGAAATGTTGGATTTGATGCATTCCCAGAAAAGTCTGGAATGCAGTGATGTCTTCATTTCCAGTGTGCAATGCAGTGATGTCTTCATTTCCAGTGTGCAATGCACGCTTCAAAAGTTACACCAGTTCAAATTGGGCGTCATTGAAGTGTCTATGCTTGCTCATTTATCTGTAACTTTGAAAATTCATAGCAAGTGAACCAGACGAGCGGGAATGGAAATGTTGGATTTGATGCATTCCCTGTAAAGTCTGGAATGCAGTGATGTCTTCATTTCCAGTGTGCAATGCACGCTTCAAAAGTTACACCAGTTCAAATTGGGCGTCATTGAAGTGTCTATGCTTGCTCATTTATCTGTAACTTTGAAAATTCATAGCAAGTGAACCAGACGAGCGGGAATGGAAATGTTGGATTTGATGCATTCCCAGAAAAGTCTGGAATGCAGTGATGTCTTCATTTCCAGTGTGCAATGCACGCTTCAAAAGTTACACCAGTTCGAAGTGGGCGTCATTGAAGTGTCTATGCTTGCTCATTTATCTGTAACTTTGAAAATTCATAGCAAGTGAACCAGACGAGCGGGAATGGAAATGTTGGATTTGATGCATTCCCAGAAAAGTCTGGAATGCAGTGATGTCTTCATTTCCAGTGTGCAATGCACGCTTCAAAAGTTACACCAGTTCAAATTGGGCGTCATTGAAGTGTCTATGCTTGCTCATTTATCTTTAACTTTGAAAATTCATAGCAAGTGAACCAGACGAGCGGGAATGTAATTGTTGGATTTGATGCATTCCCAGAAAAGTCTGGAATGCAGTGATGTCTTCATTTCCAGTGTGCAATGCACGCTTCAAAAGTTACACCAGTTCAAATTGGGCGTCATTGAAGTGTCTATGCTTGCTCATTTATCTGTAACTTTGAAAATTCATAGCAAGTGAACCAGACGAGCGGGAATGGAAATGTTGGATTTGATGCATTCCCAGAAAAGTCTGGAATGCAGTGATGTCTTCATTTCCAGTGTGCAATGCACGCTTCAAAAGTTACACCAGTTCAAATTGGGCGTCATTGAAGTGTCTATGCTTGCTCATTTATCTGTAACTTTGAAAATTCATAGCAAGTGAACCAGACGAGCGGGAATGTAATTGTTGGATTTGATGCATTCCCAGAAAAGTCTGGAATGCAGTGATGTCTTCATTTCCAGTGTGCAATGCACGCTTCAAAAGTTACACCAGTTCAAATTGGGCGTCATTGAAGTGTCTATGCTTGCTCATTTATCTGTAACTTTGAAAATTCATAGCAAGTGAACCAGACGAGCGGGAATGGAAATGTTGGATTTGATGCATTCCCAGAAAAGTCTGGAATGCAGTGATGTCTTCATTTCCAGTGTGCAATGCACGCTTCAAAAGTTACACCAGTTCGAAGTGGGCGTCATTGAAGTGTCTATGCTTGCTCATTTATCTGTAACTTTGAAAATTCATAGCAAGTGAACCAGACGAGCGGGAATGGAAATGTTGGATTTGATGCATTCCCAGAAAAGTCTGGAATGCAGTGATGTCTTCATTTCCAGTGTGCAATGCACGCTTCAAAAGTTACACCAGTTCAAATTGGGCGTCATTGAAGTGTCTATGCTTGCTCATTTATCTGTAACTTTGAAAATTCATAGCAAGTGAACCAGACGAGCGGGAATGGAAATGTTGGATTTGATGCATTCCCAGAAAAGTCTGGAATGCAGTGATGTCTTCATTTCCAGTGTGCAATGCAGTGATGTCTTCATTTCCAGTGTGCAATGCACGCTTCAAAAGTTACACCAGTTCAAATTGGGCGTCATTGAAGTGTCTATGCTTGCTCATTTATCTGTAACTTTGAAAATTCATAGCAAGTGAACCAGACGAGCGGGAATGGAAATGTTGGATTTGATGCATTCCCTGTAAAGTCTGGAATGCAGTGATGTCTTCATTTCCAGTGTGCAATGCACGCTTCAAAAGTTACACCAGTTCAAATTGGGCGTCATTGAAGTGTCTATGCTTGCTCATTTATCTGTAACTTTGAAAATTCATAGCAAGTGAACCAGACGAGCGGGAATGGAAATGTTGGATTTGATGCATTCCCAGAAAAGTCTGGAATGCAGTGATGTCTTCATTTCCAGTGTGCAATGCACGCTTCAAAAGTTACACCAGTTCGAAGTGGGCGTCATTGAAGTGTCTATGCTTGCTCATTTATCTGTAACTTTGAAAATTCATAGCAAGTGAACCAGACGAGCGGGAATGGAAATGTTGGATTTGATGCATTCCCAGAAAAGTCTGGAATGCAGTGATGTCTTCATTTCCAGTGTGCAATGCACGCTTCAAAAGTTACACCAGTTCAAATTGGGCGTCATTGAAGTGTCTATGCTTGCTCATTTATCTTTAACTTTGAAAATTCATAGCAAGTGAACCAGACGAGCGGGAATGTAATTGTTGGATTTGATGCATTCCCAGAAAAGTCTGGAATGCAGTGATGTCTTCATTTCCAGTGTGCAATGCACGCTTCAAAAGTTACACCAGTTCAAATTGGGCGTCATTGAAGTGTCTATGCTTGCTCATTTATCTGTAACTTTGAAAATTCATAGCAAGTGAACCAGACGAGCGGGAATGGAAATGTTGGATTTGATGCATTCCCAGAAAAGTCTGGAATGCAGTGATGTCTTCATTTCCAGTGTGCAATGCACGCTTCAAAAGTTACACCAGTTCGAAGTGGGCGTCATTGAAGTGTCTATGCTTGCTCATGGATTTGTAACTTCGAAAATTCATTGCAAGTGGTTTACGGTTTTCATAGTCATCTGAAGTCTGTTGGGCCCTCCTGAGTTCATTTCAGTGCTTTTCAAGGCATCTAGAAGACTTTCAGTTTTAGCCGTTTTTTGAAAAATTTCCGAGAGTAGACTCTTGGAAGAATTTCATTTTTTGACAATTTTTACTTTTTTGAATTTATGGGTTTTCATGGTCTTCTGAAATTTGTTGGGCCCTCCTGAGTTCATTTCGGTGCTTTTCAGGGCATCTGAAAGACTCATTTCTTGTCATTTTTTGAAAATATTCATGGACCATACTCTGGACCTCTTGGAATATTTATATAACTTCAAAAATTCATTGCAAGTGAACCAGACGAGCGGGAATGGAAATTTTGGATTTGATGCATTCCCAGAAAAGTCTGGAATGCAGTGATGTCTTCATTTCCAGTGTGCAATGCACGCTTCAAAAGTTACACCAGTTCAAATTGGGCGTCATTGAAGTGTCTATGCTTGCTCATTTATCTGTAACTTTGAAAATTCATAGCAAGTGAACCAGACGAGCGGGAATGTAATTGTTGGATTTGATGCATTCCCAGAAAAGTCTGGAATGCAGTGATGTCTTCATTTCCAGTGTGCAATGCACGCTTCAAAAGTTACACCAGTTCAAATTGGGCGTCATTGAAGTGTCTATGCTTGCTCATTTATCTGTAACTTTGAAAATTCATAGCAAGTGAACCAGACGAGCGGGAATGGAAATGTTGGATTTGATGCATTCCCAGAAAAGTCTGGAATGCAGTGATGTCTTCATTTCCAGTGTGCAATGCACGCTTCAAAAGTTACACCAGTTCGAAGTGGGCGTCATTGAAGTGTCTATGCTTGCTCATTTATCTGTAACTTTGAAAATTCATAGCAAGTGAACCAGACGAGCGGGAATGGAAATGTTGGATTTGATGCATTCCCAGAAAAGTCTGGAATGCAGTGATGTCTTCATTTCCAGTGTGCAATGCAGTGATGTCTTCATTTCCAGTGTGCAATGCACGCTTCAAAAGTTACACCAGTTCAAATTGGGCGTCATTGAAGTGTCTATGCTTGCTCATTTATCTGTAACTTTGAAAATTCATAGCAAGTGAACCAGACGAGCGGGAATGGAAATGTTGGATTTGATGCATTCCCTGTAAAGTCTGGAATGCAGTGATGTCTTCATTTCCAGTGTGCAATGCACGCTTCAAAAGTTACACCAGTTCAAATTGGGCGTCATTGAAGTGTCTATGCTTGCTCATTTATCTGTAACTTTGAAAATTCATAGCAAGTGAACCAGACGAGCGGGAATGGAAATGTTGGATTTGATGCATTCCCAGAAAAGTCTGGAATGCAGTGATGTCTTCATTTCCAGTGTGCAATGCACGCTTCAAAAGTTACACCAGTTCGAAGTGGGCGTCATTGAAGTGTCTATGCTTGCTCATTTATCTGTAACTTTGAAAATTCATAGCAAGTGAACCAGACGAGCGGGAATGGAAATGTTGGATTTGATGCATTCCCAGAAAAGTCTGGAATGCAGTGATGTCTTCATTTCCAGTGTGCAATGCACGCTTCAAAAGTTACACCAGTTCAAATTGGGCGTCATTGAAGTGTCTATGCTTGCTCATTTATCTTTAACTTTGAAAATTCATAGCAAGTGAACCAGACGAGCGGGAATGTAATTGTTGGATTTGATGCATTCCCAGAAAAGTCTGGAATGCAGTGATGTCTTCATTTCCAGTGTGCAATGCACGCTTCAAAAGTTACACCAGTTCAAATTGGGCGTCATTGAAGTGTCTATGCTTGCTCATTTATCTGTAACTTTGAAAATTCATAGCAAGTGAACCAGACGAGCGGGAATGGAAATGTTGGATTTGATGCATTCCCAGAAAAGTCTGGAATGCAGTGATGTCTTCATTTCCAGTGTGCAATGCACGCTTCAAAAGTTACACCAGTTCAAATTGGGCGTCATTGAAGTGTCTATGCTTGCTCATTTATCTGTAACTTTGAAAATTCATAGCAAGTGAACCAGACGAGCGGGAATGTAATTGTTGGATTTGATGCATTCCCAGAAAAGTCTGGAATGCAGTGATGTCTTCATTTCCAGTGTGCAATGCACGCTTCAAAAGTTACACCAGTTCAAATTGGGCGTCATTGAAGTGTCTATGCTTGCTCATTTATCTGTAACTTTGAAAATTCATAGCAAGTGAACCAGACGAGCGGGAATGGAAATGTTGGATTTGATGCATTCCCAGAAAAGTCTGGAATGCAGTGATGTCTTCATTTCCAGTGTGCAATGCACGCTTCAAAAGTTACACCAGTTCGAAGTGGGCGTCATTGAAGTGTCTATGCTTGCTCATTTATCTGTAACTTTGAAAATTCATAGCAAGTGAACCAGACGAGCGGGAATGGAAATGTTGGATTTGATGCATTCCCAGAAAAGTCTGGAATGCAGTGATGTCTTCATTTCCAGTGTGCAATGCACGCTTCAAAAGTTACACCAGTTCAAATTGGGCGTCATTGAAGTGTCTATGCTTGCTCATTTATCTGTAACTTTGAAAATTCATAGCAAGTGAACCAGACGAGCGGGAATGGAAATGTTGGATTTGATGCATTCCCAGAAAAGTCTGGAATGCAGTGATGTCTTCATTTCCAGTGTGCAATGCAGTGATGTCTTCATTTCCAGTGTGCAATGCACGCTTCAAAAGTTACACCAGTTCAAATTGGGCGTCATTGAAGTGTCTATGCTTGCTCATTTATCTGTAACTTTGAAAATTCATAGCAAGTGAACCAGACGAGCGGGAATGGAAATGTTGGATTTGATGCATTCCCTGTAAAGTCTGGAATGCAGTGATGTCTTCATTTCCAGTGTGCAATGCACGCTTCAAAAGTTACACCAGTTCAAATTGGGCGTCATTGAAGTGTCTATGCTTGCTCATTTATCTGTAACTTTGAAAATTCATAGCAAGTGAACCAGACGAGCGGGAATGGAAATGTTGGATTTGATGCATTCCCAGAAAAGTCTGGAATGCAGTGATGTCTTCATTTCCAGTGTGCAATGCACGCTTCAAAAGTTACACCAGTTCGAAGTGGGCGTCATTGAAGTGTCTATGCTTGCTCATTTATCTGTAACTTTGAAAATTCATAGCAAGTGAACCAGACGAGCGGGAATGGAAATGTTGGATTTGATGCATTCCCAGAAAAGTCTGGAATGCAGTGATGTCTTCATTTCCAGTGTGCAATGCACGCTTCAAAAGTTACACCAGTTCAAATTGGGCGTCATTGAAGTGTCTATGCTTGCTCATTTATCTTTAACTTTGAAAATTCATAGCAAGTGAACCAGACGAGCGGGAATGTAATTGTTGGATTTGATGCATTCCCAGAAAAGTCTGGAATGCAGTGATGTCTTCATTTCCAGTGTGCAATGCACGCTTCAAAAGTTACACCAGTTCAAATTGGGCGTCATTGAAGTGTCTATGCTTGCTCATTTATCTGTAACTTTGAAAATTCATAGCAAGTGAACCAGACGAGCGGGAATGGAAATGTTGGATTTGATGCATTCCCAGAAAAGTCTGGAATGCAGTGATGTCTTCATTTCCAGTGTGCAATGCACGCTTCAAAAGTTACACCAGTTCGAAGTGGGCGTCATTGAAGTGTCTATGCTTGCTCATGGATTTGTAACTTCGAAAATTCATTGCAAGTGGTTTACGGTTTTCATAGTCATCTGAAGTCTGTTGGGCCCTCCTGAGTTCATTTCAGTGCTTTTCAAGGCATCTAGAAGACTTTCAGTTTTAGCCGTTTTTTGAAAAATTTCCGAGAGTAGACTCTTGGAAGAATTTCATTTTTTGACAATTTTTACTTTTTTGAATTTATGGGTTTTCATGGTCTTCTGAAATTTGTTGGGCCCTCCTGAGTTCATTTCGGTGCTTTTCAGGGCATCTGAAAGACTCATTTCTTGTCATTTTTTGAAAATATTCATGGACCATACTCTGGACCTCTTGGAATATTTATATAACTTCAAAAATTCATTGCAAGTGAACCAGACGAGCGGGAATGGAAATTTTGGATTTGATGCATTCCCAGAAAAGTCTGGAATGCAGTGATGTCTTCATTTCCAGTGTGCAATGCACGCTTCAAAAGTTACACCAGTTCAAATTGGGCGTCATTGAAGTGTCTATGCTTGCTCATTTATCTGTAACTTTGAAAATTCATAGCAAGTGAACCAGACGAGCGGGAATGGAAATGTTGGATTTGATGCATTCCCAGAAAAGTCTGGAATGCAGTGATGTCTTCATTTCCAGTGTGCAATGCACGCTTCAAAAGTTACACCAGTTCAAATTGGGCGTCATTGAAGTGTCTATGCTTGCTCATTTATCTGTAACTTTGAAAATTCATAGCAAGTGAACCAGACGAGCGGGAATGGAAATGTTGGATTTGATGCATTCCCTGTAAAGTCTGGAATGCAGTGATGTCTTCATTTCCAGTGTGCAATGCACGCTTCAAAAGTTACACCAGTTCAAATTGGGCGTCATTGAAGTGTCTATGCTTGCTCATTTATCTGTAACTTTGAAAATTCATAGCAAGTGAACCAGACGAGCGGGAATGGAAATGTTGGATTTGATGCATTCCCAGAAAAGTCTGGAATGCAGTGATGTCTTCATTTCCAGTGTGCAATGCACGCTTCAAAAGTTACACCAGTTCAAATTGGGCGTCATTGAAGTGTCTATGCTTGCTCATTTATCTGTAACTTTGAAAATTCATAGCAAGTGAACCAGACGAGCGGGAATGGAAATGTTGGATTTGATGCATTCCCTGTAAAGTCTGGAATGCAGTGATGTCTTCATTTCCAGTGTGCAATGCACGCTTCAAAAGTTACACCAGTTCAAATTGGGCGTCATTGAAGTGTCTATGCTTGCTCATTTATCTGTAACTTTGAAAATTCATAGCAAGTGAACCAGACGAGCGGGAATGGAAATGTTGGATTTGATGCATTCCCAGAAAAGTCTGGAATGCAGTGATGTCTTCATTTCCAGTGTGCAATGCACGCTTCAAAAGTTACACCAGTTCAAATTGGGCGTCATTGAAGTGTCTATGCTTGCTCATTTATCTGTAACTTTGAAAATTCATAGCAAGTGAACCAGACGAGCGGGAATGTAATTGTTGGATTTGATGCATTCCCAGAAAAGTCTGGAATGCAGTGATGTCTTCATTTCCAGTGTGCAATGCACGCTTCAAAAGTTACACCAGTTCAAATTGGGCGTCATTGAAGTGTCTATGCTTGCTCATTTATCTGTAACTTTGAAAATTCATAGCAAGTGAACCAGACGAGCGGGAATGGAAATGTTGGATTTGATGCATTCCCAGAAAAGTCTGGAATGCAGTGATGTCTTCATTTCCAGTGTGCAATGCACGCTTCAAAAGTTACACCAGTTCAAATTGGGCGTCATTGAAGTGTCTATGCTTGCTCATTTATCTGTAACTTTGAAAATTCATAGCAAGTGAACCAGACGAGCGGGAATGGAAATGTTGGATTTGATGCATTCCCTGTAAAGTCTGGAATGCAGTGATGTCTTCATTTCCAGTGTGCAATGCACGCTTCAAAAGTTACACCAGATCAAATTGGGCGTCATTGAAGTGTCTATGCTTGCTCATTTATCTGTAACTTTGAAAATTCATAGCAAGTGAACCAGACGACCGGGAATGGAAATGTTGGATTTGATGCATTCCCTGTAAAGTCTGGAATGCAGTGATGTCTTCATTTCCAGTGTGCAATGCACGCTTCAAAAGTTACACCAGTTCAAATTGGGCGTCATTGAAGTGTCTATGCTTGCTCATTTATCTGTAACTTTGAAAATTCATAGCAAGTGAACCAGACGAGCGGGAATGGAAATGTTGGATTTGATGCATTCCCAGAAAAGTCTGGAATGCAGTGATGTCTTCATTTCCAGTGTGCAATGCACGCTTCAAAAGTTACACCAGTTCAAATTGGGCGTCATTGAAGTGTCTATGCTTGCTCATTTATCTGTAACTTTGAAAATTCATAGCAAGTGAACCAGACGAGCGGGAATGGAAATGTTGGATTTGATGCATTCCCAGAAAAGTCTGGAATGCAGTGATGTCTTCATTTCCAGTGTGCAATGCACGCTTCAAAAGTTACACCAGTTCGAAGTGGGCGTCATTGAAGTGTCTATGCTTGCTCATGGATTTGTAACTTCGAAAATTCATTGCAAGTGGTTTACGGTTTTCATAGTCATCTGAAGTCTGTTGGGCCCTCCTGAGTTCATTTCAGTGCTTTTCAAGGCATCTAGAAGACTTTCAGTTTTGGCCGTTTTTTGAAAAATTTCCGAGAGTAGACTCTTGGAAGAATTTCATTTTTTGACAATTTTTACTTTTTTGAATTTATGGGTTTTCATGGTCTTCTGAAATTTGTTGGGCCCTCCTGAGTTCATTTCGGTGCTTTTCAGGGCATCTGAAAGACTCATTTCTTGTCATTTTTTGAAAATATTCATGGACCATACTCTGGACCTCTTGGAATATTTATATAACTTCAAAAATTCATTGCAAGTGAACCAGACGAGCGGGAATGGAAATTTTGGATTTGATGCATTCCCAGAAAAGTCTGGAATGCAGTGATGTCTTCATTTCCAGTGTGCAATGCACGCTTCAAAAGTTACACCAGTTCAAATTGGGCGTCATTGAAGTGTCTATGCTTGCTCATTTATCTGTAACTTTGAAAATTCATAGCAAGTGAACCAGACGAGCGGGAATGTAATTGTTGGATTTGATGCATTCCCAGAAAAGTCTGGAATGCAGTGATGTCTTCATTTCCAGTGTGCAATGCACGCTTCAAAAGTTACACCAGTTCAAATTGGGCGTCATTGAAGTGTCTATGCTTGCTCATTTATCTGTAACTTTGAAAATTCATAGCAAGTGAACCAGACGAGCGGGAATGTAATTGTTGGATTTGATGCATTCCCAGAAAAGTCTGGAATGCAGTGATGTCTTCATTTCCAGTGTGCAATGCACGCTTCAAAAGTTACACCAGTTCAAATTGGGCGTCATTGAAGTGTCTATGCTTGCTCATTTATCTGTAACTTTGAAAATTCATAGCAAGTGAACCAGACGAGCGGGAATGGAAATGTTGGATTTGATGCATTCCCTGTAAAGTCTGGAATGCAGTGATGTCTTCATTTCCAGTGTGCAATGCACGCTTCAAAAGTTACACCAGTTCAAATTGGGCGTCATTGAAGTGTCTATGCTTGCTCATTTATCTGTAACTTTGAAAATTCATAGCAAGTGAACCAGACGAGCGGGAATGGAAATGTTGGATTTGATGCATTCCCTGTAAAGTCTGGAATGCAGTGATGTCTTCATTTCCAGTGTGCAATGCACGCTTCAAAAGTTACACCAGTTCAAATTGGGCGTCATTGAAGTGTCTATGCTTGCTCATTTATCTGTAACTTTGAAAATTCATAGCAAGTGAACCAGACGAGCGGGAATGGAAATGTTGGATTTGATGCATTCCCAGAAAAGTCTGGAATGCAGTGATGTCTTCATTTCCAGTGTGCAATGCACGCTTCAAAAGTTACACCAGTTCAAATTGGGCGTCATTGAAGTGTCTATGCTTGCTCATGGATTTGTAACTTCGAAAATTCATAGCAAGTGAACCAGACGAGCGGGAATGGAAATGTTGGATTTGATGCATTCCCTGTAAAGTCTGGAATGCAGTGATGTCTTCATTTCCAGTGTGCAATGCACGCTTCAAAAGTTACACCAGTTCAAATTGGGCGTCATTGAAGTGTCTATGCTTGCTCATTTATCTGTAACTTTGAAAATTCATAGCAAGTGAACCAGACGAGCGGGAATGTAATTGTTGGATTTGATGCATTCCCAGAAAAGTCTGGAATGCAGTGATGTCTTCATTTCCAGTGTGCAATGCACGCTTCAAAAGTTACACCAGTTCAAATTGGGCGTCATTGAAGTGTCTATGCTTGCTCATTTATCTGTAACTTTGAAAATTCATAGCAAGTGAACCAGACGAGCGGGAATGGAAATGTTGGATTTGATGCATTCCCAGAAAAGTCTGGAATGCAGTGATGTCTTCATTTCCAGTGTGCAATGCACGCTTCAAAAGTTACACCAGTTCAAATTGGGCGTCATTGAAGTGTCTATGCTTGCTCATTTATCTGTAACTTTGAAAATTCATAGCAAGTGAACCAGACGAGCGGGAATGGAAATGTTGGATTTGATGCATTCCCAGAAAAGTCTGGAATGCAGTGATGTCTTCATTTCCAGTGTGCAATGCACGCTTCAAAAGTTACACCAGTTCAAATTGGGCGTCATTGAAGTGTCTATGCTTGCTCATTTATCTGTAACTTTGAAAATTCATAGCAAGTGAACCAGACGAGCGGGAATGTAATTGTTGGATTTGATGCATTCCCAGAAAAGTCTGGAATGCAGTGATGTCTTCATTTCCAGTGTGCAATGCACGCTTCAAAAGTTACACCAGTTCAAATTGGGCGTCATTGAAGTGTCTATGCTTGCTCATTTATCTGTAACTTTGAAAATTCATAGCAAGTGAACCAGACGAGCGGGAATGGAAATGTTGGATTTGATGCATTCCCAGAAAAGTCTGGAATGCAGTGATGTCTTCATTTCCAGTGTGCAATGCACGCTTCAAAAGTTACACCAGTTCAAATTGGGCGTCATTGAAGTGTCTATGCTTGCTCATTTATCTGTAACTTTGAAAATTCATAGCAAGTGAACCAGACGAGCGGGAATGTAATTGTTGGATTTGATGCATTCCCAGAAAAGTCTGGAATGCAGTGATGTCTTCATTTCCAGTGTGCAATGCACGCTTCAAAAGTTACACCAGTTCAAATTGGGCGTCATTGAAGTGTCTATGCTTGCTCATTTATCTGTAACTTTGAAAATTCATAGCAAGTGAACCAGACGAGCGGGAATGGAAATGTTGGATTTGATGCATTCCCTGTAAAGTCTGGAATGCAGTGATGTCTTCATTTCCAGTGTGCAATGCACGCTTCAAAAGTTACACCAGTTCAAATTGGGCGTCATTGAAGTGTCTATGCTTGCTCATTTATCTGTAACTTTGAAAATTCATAGCAAGTGAACCAGACGAGCGGGAATGGAAATGTTGGATTTGATGCATTCCCTGTAAAGTCTGGAATGCAGTGATGTCTTCATTTCCAGTGTGCAATGCACGCTTCAAAAGTTACACCAGTTCAAATTGGGCGTCATTGAAGTGTCTATGCTTGCTCATTTATCTGTAACTTTGAAAATTCATAGCAAGTGAACCAGACGAGCGGGAATGGAAATGTTGGATTTGATGCATTCCCAGAAAAGTCTGGAATGCAGTGATGTCTTCATTTCCAGTGTGCAATGCACGCTTCAAAAGTTACACCAGTTCGAAGTGGGCGTCATTGAAGTGTCTATGCTTGCTCATGGATTTGTAACTTCGAAAATTCATTGCAAGTGGTTTACGGTTTTCATAGTCATCTGAAGTCTGTTGGGCCCTCCTGAGTTCATTTCAGTGCTTTTCAAGGCATCTAGAAGACTTTCAGTTTTGGCCGTTTTTTGAAAAATTTCCGAGAGTAGACTCTTGGAAGAATTTCATTTTTTGACAATTTTTACTTTTTTGAATTTATGGGTTTTCATGGTCTTCTGAAATTTGTTGGGCCCTCCTGAGTTCATTTCGGTGCTTTTCAGGGCATCTGAAAGACTCATTTCTTGTCATTTTTTGAAAATATTCATGGACCATACTCTGGACCTCTTGGAATATTTATATAACTTCAAAAATTCATTGCAAGTGAACCAGACGAGCGGGAATGTAATTGTTGGATTTGATGCATTCCCAGAAAAGTCTGGAATGCAGTGATGTCTTCATTTCCAGTGTGCAATGCACGCTTCAAAAGTTACACCAGTTCAAATTGGGCGTCATTGAAGTGTCTATGCTTGCTCATTTATCTGTAACTTTGAAAATTCATAGCAAGTGAACCAGACGAGCGGGAATGGAAATGTTGGATTTGATGCATTCCCAGAAAAGTCTGGAATGCAGTGATGTCTTCATTTCCAGTGTGCAATGCACGCTTCAAAAGTTACACCAGTTCAAATTGGGCGTCATTGAAGTGTCTATGCTTGCTCATTTATCTGTAACTTTGAAAATTCATAGCAAGTGAACCAGACGAGCGGGAATGGAAATGTTGGATTTGATGCATTCCCTGTAAAGTCTGGAATGCAGTGATGTCTTCATTTCCAGTGTGCAATGCACGCTTCAAAAGTTACACCAGTTCAAATTGGGCGTCATTGAAGTGTCTATGCTTGCTCATTTATCTGTAACTTTGAAAATTCATAGCAAGTGAACCAGACGAGCGGGAATGGAAATGTTGGATTTGATGCATTCCCAGAAAAGTCTGGAATGCAGTGATGTCTTCATTTCCAGTGTGCAATGCACGCTTCAAAAGTTACACCAGTTCGAAGTGGGCGTCATTGAAGTGTCTATGCTTGCTCATGGATTTGTAACTTCGAAAATTCATTGCAAGTGGTTTACGGTTTTCATAGTCATCTGAAGTCTGTTGGGCCCTCCTGAGTTCATTTCAGTGCTTTTCAAGGCATCTAGAAGACTTTCAGTTTTGGCCGTTTTTTGAAAAATTTCCGAGAGTAGACTCTTGGAAGAATTTCATTTTTTGACAATTTTTACTTTTTTGAATTTATGGGTTTTCATGGTCTTCTGAAATTTGTTGGGCCCTCCTGAGTTCATTTCGGTGCTTTTCAGGGCATCTGAAAGACTCATTTCTTGTCATTTTTTGAAAATATTCATGGACCATACTCTGGACCTCTTGGAATATTTATATAACTTCAAAAATTCATTGCAAGTGAACCAGACGAGCGGGAATGGAAATTTTGGATTTGATGCATTCCCAGAAAAGTCTGGAATGCAGTGATGTCTTCATTTCCAGTGTGCAATGCACGCTTCAAAAGTTACACCAGTTCAAATTGGGCGTCATTGAAGTGTCTATGCTTGCTCATTTATCTGTAACTTTGAAAATTCATAGCAAGTGAACCAGACGAGCGGGAATGGAAATGTTGGATTTGATGCATTCCCTGTAAAGTCTGGAATGCAGTGATGTCTTCATTTCCAGTGTGCAATGCACGCTTCAAAAGTTACACCAGTTCAAATTGGGCGTCATTGAAGTGTCTATGCTTGCTCATTTATCTGTAACTTTGAAAATTCATAGCAAGTGAACCAGACGAGCGGGAATGGAAATGTTGGATTTGATGCATTCCCAGAAAAGTCTGGAATGCAGTGATGTCTTCATTTCCAGTGTGCAATGCACGCTTCAAAAGTTACACCAGTTCAAATTGGGCGTCATTGAAGTGTCTATGCTTGCTCATTTATCTGTAACTTTGAAAATTCATAGCAAGTGAACCAGACGAGCGGGAATGGAAATGTTGGATTTGATGCATTCCCAGAAAAGTCTGGAATGCAGTGATGTCTTCATTTCCAGTGTGCAATGCACGCTTCAAAAGTTACACCAGTTCAAATTGGGCGTCATTGAAGTGTCTATGCTTGCTCATTTATCTGTAACTTTGAAAATTCATAGCAAGTGAACCAGACGAGCGGGAATGGAAATGTTGGATTTGATGCATTCCCTGTAAAGTCTGGAATGCAGTGATGTCTTCATTTCCAGTGTGCAATGCACGCTTCAAAAGTTACACCAGTTCAAATTGGGCGTCATTGAAGTGTCTATGCTTGCTCATTTATCTGTAACTTTGAAAATTCATAGCAAGTGAACCAGACGAGCGGGAATGGAAATGTTGGATTTGATGCATTCCCAGAAAAGTCTGGAATGCAGTGATGTCTTCATTTCCAGTGTGCAATGCACGCTTCAAAAGTTACACCAGTTCAAATTGGGCGTCATTGAAGTGTCTATGCTTGCTCATTTATCTGTAACTTTGAAAATTCATAGCAAGTGAACCAGACGAGCGGGAATGGAAATGTTGGATTTGATGCATTCCCAGAAAAGTCTGGAATGCAGTGATGTCTTCATTTCCAGTGTGCAATGCACGCTTCAAAAGTTACACCAGTTCAAATTGGGCGTCATTGAAGTGTCTATGCTTGCTCATTTATCTGTAACTTTGAAAATTCATAGCAAGTGAACCAGACGAGCGGGAATGTAATTGTTGGATTTGATGCATTCCCAGAAAAGTCTGGAATGCAGTGATGTCTTCATTTCCAGTGTGCAATGCACGCTTCAAAAGTTACACCAGTTCAAATTGGGCGTCATTGAAGTGTCTATGCTTGCTCATTTATCTGTAACTTTGAAAATTCATAGCAAGTGAACCAGACGAGCGGGAATGGAAATGTTGGATTTGATGCATTCCCTGTAAAGTCTGGAATGCAGTGATGTCTTCATTTCCAGTGTGCAATGCACGCTTCAAAAGTTACACCAGTTCAAATTGGGCGTCATTGAAGTGTCTATGCTTGCTCATTTATCTGTAACTTTGAAAATTCATAGCAAGTGAACCAGACGAGCGGGAATGGAAATGTTGGATTTGATGCATTCCCTGTAAAGTCTGGAATGCAGTGATGTCTTCATTTCCAGTGTGCAATGCACGCTTCAAAAGTTACACCAGTTCAAATTGGGCGTCATTGAAGTGTCTATGCTTGCTCATTTATCTGTAACTTTGAAAATTCATAGCAAGTGAACCAGACGAGCGGGAATGGAAATGTTGGATTTGATGCATTCCCAGAAAAGTCTGGAATGCAGTGATGTCTTCATTTCCAGTGTGCAATGCACGCTTCAAAAGTTACACCAGTTCGAAGTGGGCGTCATTGAAGTGTCTATGCTTGCTCATGGATTTGTAACTTCGAAAATTCATTGCAAGTGGTTTACGGTTTCCATAGTCATCTGAAGTCTGTTGGGCCCTCCTGAGTTCATTTCAGTGCTTTTCAAGGCATCTAGAAGACTTTCAGTTTTGGCCGTTTTTTGAAAAATTTCCGAGAGTAGACTCTTGGAAGAATTTCATTTTTTGACAATTTTTACTTTTTTGAATTTATGGGTTTTCATGGTCTTCTGAAATTTGTTGGGCCCTCCTGAGTTCATTTCGGTGCTTTTCAGGGCATCTGAAAGACTCATTTCTTGTCATTTTTTGAAAATATTCATGGACCATACTCTGGACCTCTTGGAATATTTATATAACTTCAAAAATTCATTGCAAGTGAACCAGACGAGCGGGAATGTAATTGTTGGATTTGATGCATTCCCAGAAAAGTCTGGAATGCAGTGATGTCTTCATTTCCAGTGTGCAATGCACGCTTCAAAAGTTACACCAGTTCAAATTGGGCGTCATTGAAGTGTCTATGCTTGCTCATTTATCTGTAACTTTGAAAATTCATAGCAAGTGAACCAGACGAGCGGGAATGGAAATGTTGGATTTGATGCATTCCCAGAAAAGTCTGGAATGCAGTGATGTCTTCATTTCCAGTGTGCAATGCACGCTTCAAAAGTTACACCAGTTCAAATTGGGCGTCATTGAAGTGTCTATGCTTGCTCATTTATCTGTAACTTTGAAAATTCATAGCAAGTGAACCAGACGAGCGGGAATGGAAATGTTGGATTTGATGCATTCCCTGTAAAGTCTGGAATGCAGTGATGTCTTCATTTCCAGTGTGCAATGCACGCTTCAAAAGTTACACCAGTTCAAATTGGGCGTCATTGAAGTGTCTATGCTTGCTCATTTATCTGTAACTTTGAAAATTCATAGCAAGTGAACCAGACGAGCGGGAATGGAAATGTTGGATTTGATGCATTCCCAGAAAAGTCTGGAATGCAGTGATGTCTTCATTTCCAGTGTGCAATGCACGCTTCAAAAGTTACACCAGTTCGAAGTGGGCGTCATTGAAGTGTCTATGCTTGCTCATGGATTTGTAACTTCGAAAATTCATTGCAAGTGGTTTACGGTTTTCATAGTCATCTGAAGTCTGTTGGGCCCTCCTGAGTTCATTTCAGTGCTTTTCAAGGCATCTAGAAGACTTTCAGTTTTGGCCGTTTTTTGAAAAATTTCCGAGAGTAGACTCTTGGAAGAATTTCATTTTTTGACAATTTTTACTTTTTTGAATTTATGGGTTTTCATGGTCTTCTGAAATTTGTTGGGCCCTCCTGAGTTCATTTCGGTGCTTTTCAGGGCATCTGAAAGACTCATTTCTTGTCATTTTTTGAAAATATTCATGGACCATACTCTGGACCTCTTGGAATATTTATATAACTTCAAAAATTCATTGCAAGTGAACCAGACGAGCGGGAATGGAAATTTTGGATTTGATGCATTCCCAGAAAAGTCTGGAATGCAGTGATGTCTTCATTTCCAGTGTGCAATGCACGCTTCAAAAGTTACACCAGTTCAAAGTGGGCGTCATTGAAGTGTCTATGCTTGCTCATTTATCTGTAACTTTGAAAATTCATAGCAAGTGAACCAGACGAGCGGGAATGGAAATGTTGGAATTGATGCATTCCCAGAAAAGTCTGGAATGCAGTGATGTCTTCATTTCCAGTGTGCAATGCACGCTTCAAAAGTTACACCAGTTCAATTTGGGCGTCATTGAAGTGTCTATGCTTGCTCATTTATCTGTAACTTTGAAAATTCATAGCAAGTGAACCAGACGAGCGGGAATGTAATTGTTGGATTTGATGCATTCCCAGAAAAGTCTGGAATGCAGTGATGTCTTCATTTCCAGTGTGCAATGCACGCTTCAAAAGTTACACCAGTTCAAAGTGGGCGTCATTGAAGTGTCTATGCTTGCTCATTTATCTGTAACTTTGAAAATTCATAGCAAGTGAACCAGACGAGCGGGAATGGAAATGTTGGATTTGATGCATTCCCAGAAAAGTCTGGAATGCAGTGATGTCTTCATTTCCAGTGTGCAATGCACGCTTCAAAAGTTACACCAGTTCAAATTGGGCGTCATTGAAGTGTCTATGCTTGCTCATTTATCTGTAACTTTGAAAATTCATAGCAAGTGAACCAGACGAGCGGGAATGGAAATGTTGGATTTGATGCATTCCCAGAAAAGTCTGGAATGCAGTGATGTCTTCATTTCCAGTGTGCAATGCACGCTTCAAAAGTTACACCAGTTCAAATTGGGCGTCATTGAAGTGTCTATGCTTGCTCATTTATCTGTAACTTTGAAAATTCATAGCAAGTGAACCAGACGAGCGGGAATGGAAATTTTGGATTTGATGCATTCCCAGAAAAGTCTGGAATGCAGTGATGTCTTCATTTCCAGTGTGCAATGCACGCTTCAAAAGTTACACCAGTTCAAATTGGGCGTCATTGAAGTGTCTATGCTTGCTCATTTATCTGTAACTTTGAAAATTCATAGCAAGTGGTTTACGGTTTTCATAGTCATCTGAAGTCTGTTGGGCCCTCCTGAGTTCATTTCAGTGCTTTTCAAGGCATCTAGAAGACTTTCAGTTTTGGCCGTTTTTTGAAAAATTTCCGAGAGTAGACTCTTGGAAGAATTTCATTTTTTGACAATTTTTACTTTTTTGAATTTATGGGTTTTCATGGTCTTCTGAAATTTGTTGGGCCCTCCTGAGTTCATTTCGGTGCTTTTCAGGGCATCTGAAAGACTCATTTCTTGTCATTTTTTGAAAATATTCATGGACCATACTCTGGACCTCTTGGAATATTTATATAACTTCAAAAATTCATTGCAAGTGAACCAGACGAGCGGGAATGGAAATTTTGGATTTGATGCATTCCCAGAAAAGTCTGGAATGCAGTGATGTCTTCATTTCCAGTGTGCAATGCACGCTTCAAAAGTTACACCAGTTCAAATTGGGCGTCATTGAAGTGTCTATGCTTGCTCATTTATCTGTAACTTTGAAAATTCATAGCAAGTGAACCAGACGAGCGGGAATGGAAATGTTGGATTTGATGCATTCCCAGAAAAGTCTGGAATGCAGTGATGTCTTCATTTCCAGTGTGCAATGCACGCTTCAAAAGTTACACCAGTTCGAAGTGGGCGTCATTGAAGTGTCTATGCTTGCTCATGGATTTGTAACTTCGAAAATTCATTGCAAGTGGTTTACGGTTTTCATAGTCATCTGAAGTCTGTTGGGCCCTCCTGAGTTCATTTCAGTGCTTTTCAAGGCATCTAGAAGACTTTCAGTTTTGGCCGTTTTTTGAAAAATTTCCGAGAGTAGACTCTTGGAAGAATTTCATTTTTTGACAATTTTTACTTTTTTGAATTTATGGGTTTTCATGGTCTTCTGAAATTTGTTGGGCCCTCCTGAGTTCATTTCGGTGCTTTTCAGGGCATCTGAAAGACTCATTTCTTGTCATTTTTTGAAAATATTCATGGACCATACTCTGGACCTCTTGGAATATTTATATAACTTCAAAAATTCATTGCAAGTGAACCAGACGAGCGGGAATGGAAATTTTGGATTTGATGCATTCCCAGAAAAGTCTGGAATGCAGTGATGTCTTCATTTCCAGTGTGCAATGCACGCTTCAAAAGTTACACCAGTTCAAATTGGGCGTCATTGAAGTGTCTATGCTTGCTCATTTATCTGTAACTTTGAAAATTCATAGCAAGTGAACCAGACGAGCGGGAATGGAAATGTTGGATTTGATGCATTCCCAGAAAAGTCTGGAATGCAGTGATGTCTTCATTTCCAGTGTGCAATGCACGCTTCAAAAGTTACACCAGTTCAAATTGGGCGTCATTGAAGTGTCTATGCTTGCTCATTTATCTGTAACTTTGAAAATTCATAGCAAGTGAACCAGACGAGCGGGAATGGAAATGTTGGATTTGATGCATTCCCAGAAAAGTCTGGAATGCAGTGATGTCTTCATTTCCAGTGTGCAATGCACGCTTCAAAAGTTACACCAGTTCAAATTGGGCGTCATTGAAGTGTCTATGCTTGCTCATTTATCTGTAACTTTGAAAATTCATAGCAAGTGAACCAGACGAGCGGGAATGGAAATGTTGGATTTGATGCATTCCCAGAAAAGTCTGGAATGCAGTGATGTCTTCATTTCCAGTGTGCAATGCACGCTTCAAAAGTTACACCAGTTCAAATTGGGCGTCATTGAAGTGTCTATGCTTGCTCATTTATCTGTAACTTTGAAAATTCATAGCAAGTGAACCAGACGAGCGGGAATGGAAATGTTGGATTTGATGCATTCCCAGAAAAGTCTGGAATGCAGTGATGTCTTCATTTCCAGTGTGCAATGCACGCTTCAAAAGTTACACCAGTTCAAATTGGGCGTCATTGAAGTGTCTATGCTTGCTCATGGATTTGTAACTTCGAAAATTCATTGCAAGTGGTTTACGGTTTTCATAGTCATCTGAAGTCTGTTGGGCCCTCCTGAGTTCATTTCAGTGCTTTTCAAGGCATCTAGAAGACTTTCAGTTTTGGCCGTTTTTTGAAAAATTTCCGGGAGTAGACTCTTGGAAGAATTTCATTTTTTGACAATTTTTACTTTTTTGAATTTATGGGTTTTCATGGTCTTCTGAAATTTGTTGGGCCCTCCTGAGTTCATTTCGGTGCTTTTCAGGGCATCTGAAAGACTCATTTCTTGTCATTTTTTGAAAATATTCATGGACCATACTCTGGACCTCTTGGAATATTTATATAACTTCAAAAATTCATTGCAAGTGAACCAGACGAGCGGGAATGGAAATTTTGGATTTGATGCATTCCCAGAAAAGTCTGGAATGCAGTGATGTCTTCATTTCCAGTGTGCAATGCACGCTTCAAAAGTTACACCAGTTCAAATTGGGCGTCATTGAAGTGTCTATGCTTGCTCATTTATCTGTAACTTTGAAAATGCATAGCAAGTGAACCAGACGAGCGGGAATGGAAATGTTGGATTTGATGCATTCCCATAAAAGTCTGGAATGCAGTGATGTCTTCATTTCCAGTGTGCAATGCACGCTTCAAAAGTTACACCAGTTCGAAGTGGGCGTCATTGAAGTGTCTATGCTTGCTAATGGATCTGTAACTTCGAAAATTCATAGCAAGTGAAACAGACGAGCGGGAATGGAAATGTTTAAATTTGATGCATTCCCAGTAAAGTCTGGAATGCAGTGATGTCTTCATTTCCAGTGTGCAATGCACGCTTCAAAAGTTACACCAGTTCAAATTGGGCGTCATTGAAGTGTCTATGCTTGCTCATTTATCTGTAACTTTGAAAATTCATAGCAAGTGAACCAGACGAGCGGGAATGGAAATGTTGGATTTGATGCATTCCCAGAAAAGTCTGGAATGCAGTGATGTCTTCATTTCCAGTGTGCAATGCACGCTTCAAAAGTTACACCTGTTCAAATTGGGCGTCATTGAAGTGTCTATGCTTGCTCATTTATCTGTAACTTTGAAAATTCATAGCAAGTGAACCAGACGAGCGGGAATGGAAATGTTGGATTTGATGCATTCCCTGTAAAGTCTGGAATGCAGTGATGTCTTCATTTCCAGTGTGCAATGCACGCTTCAAAAGTTACACCAGTTCAAATTGGGCGTCATTGAAGTGTCTATGCTTGCTCATTTATCTGTAACTTTGAAAATGCATAGCAAGTGAACCAGACGAGCGGGAATGGAAATGTTGGATTTGATGCATTCCCATAAAAGTCTGGAATGCAGTGATGTCTTCATTTCCAGTGTGCAATGCACGCTTCAAAAGTTACACCAGTTCGAAGTGGGCGTCATTGAAGTGTCTATGCTTGCTAATGGATCTGTAACTTCGAAAATTCATAGCAAGTGAAACAGACGAGCGGGAATGGAAATGTTTAAATTTGATGCATTCCCAGTAAAGTCTGGAATGCAGTGATGTCTTCATTTCCAGTGTGCAATGCACGCTTCAAAAGTTACACCAGTTCAAATTGGGCGTCATTGAAGTGTCTATGCTTGCTCATTTATCTGTAACTTTGAAAATTCATAGCAAGTGAACCAGACGAGCGGGAATGGAAATGTTGGATTTGATGCATTCCCAGAAAAGTCTGGAATGCAGTGATGTCTTCATTTCCAGTGTGCAATGCACGCTTCAAAAGTTACACCTGTTCAAATTGGGCGTCATTGAAGTGTCTATGCTTGCTCATTTATCTGTAACTTTGAAAATTCATAGCAAGTGAACCAGACGAGCGGGAATGGAAATTTTGGATTTGATGCATTCCCAGAAAAGTCTGGAATGCAGTGATGTCTTCATTTCCAGTGTGCAATGCACGCTTCAAAAGTTACACCAGTTCAAATTGGGCGTCATTGAAGTGTCTATGCTTGCTCATTTATCTGTAACTTTGAAAATGCATAGCAAGTGAACCAGACGAGCGGGAATGGAAATGTTGGATTTGATGCATTCCCATAAAAGTCTGGAATGCAGTGATGTCTTCATTTCCAGTGTGCAATGCACGCTTCAAAAGTTACACCAGTTCGAAGTGGGCGTCATTGAAGTGTCTATGCTTGCTAATGGATCTGTAACTTCGAAAATTCATAGCAAGTGAAACAGACGAGCGGGAATGGAAATGTTTAAATTTGATGCATTCCCAGTAAAGTCTGGAATGCAGTGATGTCTTCATTTCCAGTGTGCAATGCACGCTTCAAAAGTTACACCAGTTCAAATTGGGCGTCATTGAAGTGTCTATGCTTGCTCATTTATCTGTAACTTTGAAAATTCATAGCAAGTGAACCAGACGAGCGGGAATGGAAATGTTGGATTTGATGCATTCCCAGAAAAGTCTGGAATGCAGTGATGTCTTCATTTCCAGTGTGCAATGCACGCTTCAAAAGTTACACCTGTTCAAATTGGGCGTCATTGAAGTGTCTATGCTTGCTCATTTATCTGTAACTTTGAAAATTCATAGCAAGTGAACCAGACGAGCGGGAATGGAAATGTTGGATTTGATGCATTCCCTGTAAAGTCTGGAATGCAGTGATGTCTTCATTTCCAGTGTGCAATGCACGCTTCAAAAGTTACACCAGTTCAAATTGGGCGTCATTGAAGTGTCTATGCTTGCTCATTTATCTGTAACTTTGAAAATTCATAGCAAGTGAACCAGACGAGCGGGAATGGAAATGTTGGAATTGATGCATTCCCAGAAAAGTCTGGAATGCAGTGATGTCTTCATTTCCAGTGTGCAATGCACGCTTCAAAAGTTACACCAGTTCAATTTGGGCGTCATTGAAGTGTCTATGCTTGCTCATTTATCTGTAACTTTGAAAATTCATAGCAAGTGAACCAGACGAGCGGGAATGGAAATGTTGGATTTGATGCATTCCCAGAAAAGTCTGGAATGCAGTGATGTCTTCATTTCCAGTGTGCAATGCACGCTTCAAAAGTTACACCAGTTCAAATTGGGCGTCATTGAAGTGTCTATGCTTGCTCATTTATCTGTAACTTTGAAAATTCATAGCAAGTGAACCAGACGAGCGGGAATGGAAATGTTGGATTTGATGCATTCCCAGAAAAGTCTGGAATGCAGTGATGTCTTCATTTCCAGTGTGCAATGCACGCTTCAAAAGTTACACCAGTTCAAATTGGGCGTCATTGAAGTGTCTATGCTTGCTCATTTATCTGTAACTTTGAAAATTCATAGCAAGTGAACCAGACGAGCGGGAATGGAAATGTTGGATTTGATGCATTCCCAGAAAAGTCTGGAATGCAGTGATGTCTTCATTTCCAGTGTGCAATGCACGCTTCAAAAGTTACACCAGTTCAAATTGGGCGTCATTGAAGTGTCTATGCTTGCTCATTTATCTGTAACTTTGAAAATTCATAGCAAGTGAACCAGACGAGCGGGAATGGAAATGTTGGATTTGATGCATTCCCAGAAAAGTCTGGAATGCAGTGATGTCTTCATTTCCAGTGTGCAATGCACGCTTCAAAAGTTACACCAGTTCAAATTGGGCGTCATTGAAGTGTCTATGCTTGCTCATGGATTTGTAACTTCGAAAATTCATTGCAAGTGGTTTACGGTTTTCATAGTCATCTGAAGTCTGTTGGGCCCTCCTGAGTTCATTTCAGTGCTTTTCAAGGCATCTAGAAGACTTTCAGTTTTGGCCGTTTTTTGAAAAATTTCCGGGAGTAGACTCTTGGAAGAATTTCATTTTTTGACAATTTTTACTTTTTTGAATTTATGGGTTTTCATGGTCTTCTGAAATTTGTTGGGCCCTCCTGAGTTCATTTCGGTGCTTTTCAGGGCATCTGAAAGACTCATTTCTTGTCATTTTTTGAAAATATTCATGGACCATACTCTGGACCTCTTGGAATATTTATATAACTTCAAAAATTCATTGCAAGTGAACCAGACGAGCGGGAATGGAAATTTTGGATTTGATGCATTCCCAGAAAAGTCTGGAATGCAGTGATGTCTTCATTTCCAGTGTGCAATGCACGCTTCAAAAGTTACACCAGTTCAAATTGGGCGTCATTGAAGTGTCTATGCTTGCTCATTTATCTGTAACTTTGAAAATGCATAGCAAGTGAACCAGACGAGCGGGAATGGAAATGTTGGATTTGATGCATTCCCATAAAAGTCTGGAATGCAGTGATGTCTTCATTTCCAGTGTGCAATGCACGCTTCAAAAGTTACACCAGTTCGAAGTGGGCGTCATTGAAGTGTCTATGCTTGCTAATGGATCTGTAACTTCGAAAATTCATAGCAAGTGAAACAGACGAGCGGGAATGGAAATGTTTAAATTTGATGCATTCCCAGTAAAGTCTGGAATGCAGTGATGTCTTCATTTCCAGTGTGCAATGCACGCTTCAAAAGTTACACCAGTTCAAATTGGGCGTCATTGAAGTGTCTATGCTTGCTCATTTATCTGTAACTTTGAAAATTCATAGCAAGTGAACCAGACGAGCGGGAATGGAAATGTTGGATTTGATGCATTCCCTGTAAAGTCTGGAATGCAGTGATGTCTTCATTTCCAGTGTGCAATGCACGCTTCAAAAGTTACACCAGTTCAAATTGGGCGTCATTGAAGTGTCTATGCTTGCTCATTTATCTGTAACTTTGAAAATTCATAGCAAGTGAACCAGACGAGCGGGAATGGAAATGTTGGAATTGATGCATTCCCAGAAAAGTCTGGAATGCAGTGATGTCTTCATTTCCAGTGTGCAATGCACGCTTCAAAAGTTACACCAGTTCAATTTGGGCGTCATTGAAGTGTCTATGCTTGCTCATTTATCTGTAACTTTGAAAATTCATAGCAAGTGAACCAGACGAGCGGGAATGGAAATGTTGGATTTGATGCATTCCCAGAAAAGTCTGGAATGCAGTGATGTCTTCATTTCCAGTGTGCAATGCACGCTTCAAAAGTTACACCAGTTCAAATTGGGCGTCATTGAAGTGTCTATGCTTGCTCATTTATCTGTAACTTTGAAAATTCATAGCAAGTGAACCAGACGAGCGGGAATGGAAATGTTGGATTTGATGCATTCCCAGAAAAGTCTGGAATGCAGTGATGTCTTCATTTCCAGTGTGCAATGCACGCTTCAAAAGTTACACCAGTTCAAATTGGGCGTCATTGAAGTGTCTATGCTTGCTCATTTATCTGTAACTTTGAAAATTCATAGCAAGTGAACCAGACGAGCGGGAATGGAAATGTTGGATTTGATGCATTCCCAGAAAAGTCTGGAATGCAGTGATGTCTTCATTTCCAGTGTGCAATGCACGCTTCAAAAGTTACACCAGTTCAAATTGGGCGTCATTGAAGTGTCTATGCTTGCTCATTTATCTGTAACTTTGAAAATTCATAGCAAGTGAACCAGACGAGCGGGAATGGAAATGTTGGATTTGATGCATTCCCAGAAAAGTCTGGAATGCAGTGATGTCTTCATTTCCAGTGTGCAATGCACGCTTCAAAAGTTACACCAGTTCAAATTGGGCGTCATTGAAGTGTCTATGCTTGCTCATGGATTTGTAACTT
Organism: Brachycybe producta; assembly: GCA_036925085.1. NCBI lineage: Eukaryota > Metazoa > Arthropoda > Diplopoda > Playtdesmida > Andrognathidae > Brachycybe > Brachycybe producta. Next base: position 27,201 of record JAUPFP010000078.1, read on the forward strand.
CGAAAATTCATTGCAAGTGGTTTACGGTTTTCATAGTCATCTGAAGTCTGTTGGGCCCTCCTGAGTTCATTTCAGTGCTTTTCAAGGCATCTAGAAGACTTTCAGTTTTGGCCGTTTTTTTGAAAAATTTCCGAGAGTAGACTCTTGGAAGAATTTCATTTTTTGACAATTTTTACTTTTTTGAATTTATGGGTTTTCATGGTCTTCTGAAATTTGTTGGGCCCTCCTGAGTTCATTTCGGTGCTTTTCAGGGCATCTGAAAGACTCATTTCTTGTCATTTTTTGAAAATATTCATGGACCATACTCTGGACCTCTTGGAATATTTATATAACTTCAAAAATTCATTGCAAGTGAACCAGACGAGCGGGAATGGAAATTTTGGATTTGATGCATTCCCAGAAAAGTCTGGAATGCAGTGATGTCTTCATTTCCAGTGTGCAATGCACGCTTCAAAAGTTACACCAGTTCAAATTGGGCGTCATTGAAGTGTCTATGCTTGCTCATTTATCTGTAACTTTGAAAATGCATAGCAAGTGAACCAGACGAGCGGGAATGGAAATGTTGGATTTGATGCATTCCCATAAAAGTCTGGAATGCAGTGATGTCTTCATTTCCAGTGTGCAATGCACGCTTCAAAAGTTACACCAGTTCGAAGTGGGCGTCATTGAAGTGTCTATGCTTGCTAATGGATCTGTAACTTCGAAAATTCATAGCAAGTGAAACAGACGAGCGGGAATGGAAATGTTTAAATTTGATGCATTCCCAGTAAAGTCTGGAATGCAGTGATGTCTTCATTTCCAGTGTGCAATGCACGCTTCAAAAGTTACACCAGTTCAAATTGGGCGTCATTGAAGTGTCTATGCTTGCTCATTTATCTGTAACTTTGAAAATTCATAGCAAGTGAACCAGACGAGCGGGAATGGAAATGTTGGATTTGATGCATTCCCAGAAAAGTCTGGAATGCAGTGATGTCTTCATTTCCAGTGTGCAATGCACGCTTCAAAAGTTACACCTGTTCAAATTGGGCGTCATTGAAGTGTCTATGCTTGCTCATTTATCTGTAACTTTGAAAATTCATAGCAAGTGAACCAGACGAGCGGGAATGGAAATGTTGGATTTGATGCATTCCCTGTAAAGTCTGGAATGCAGTGATGTCTTCATTTCCAGTGTGCAATGCACGCTTCAAAAGTTACACCAGTTCAAATTGGGCGTCATTGAAGTGTCTATGCTTGCTCATTTATCTGTAACTTTGAAAATTCATAGCAAGTGAACCAGACGAGCGGGAATGGAAATGTTGGAATTGATGCATTCCCAGAAAAGTCTGGAATGCAGTGATGTCTTCATTTCCAGTGTGCAATGCACGCTTCAAAAGTTACACCAGTTCAATTTGGGCGTCATTGAAGTGTCTATGCTTGCTCATGGATTTGTAACTTCGAAAATTCATTGCAAGTGGTTTACGGTTTTCATAGTCATCTGAAGTCTGTTGGGCCCTCCTGAGTTCATTTCAGTGCTTTTCAAGGCATCTAGAAGACTTTCAGTTTTGGCCGTTTTTTGAAAAATTTCCGAGAGTAGACTCTTGGAAGAATTTCATTTTTTGACAATTTTTACTTTTTTGAATTTATGGGTTTTCATGGTCTTCTGAAATTTGTTGGGCCCTCCTGAGTTCATTTCGGTGCTTTTCAGGGCATCTGAAAGACTCATTTCTTGTCATTTTTTGAAAATATTCATGGACCATACTCTGGACCTCTTGGAATATTTATATAACTTCAAAAATTCATTGCAAGTGAACCAGACGAGCGGGAATGGAAATTTTGGATTTGATGCATTCCCAGAAAAGTCTGGAATGCAGTGATGTCTTCATTTCCAGTGTGCAATGCACGCTTCAAAAGTTACACCAGTTCAAATTGGGCGTCATTGAAGTGTCTATGCTTGCTCATTTATCTGTAACTTTGAAAATGCATAGCAAGTGAACCAGACGAGCGGGAATGGAAATGTTGGATTTGATGCATTCCCATAAAAGTCTGGAATGCAGTGATGTCTTCATTTCCAGTGTGCAATGCACGCTTCAAAAGTTACACCAGTTCGAAGTGGGCGTCATTGAAGTGTCTATGCTTGCTAATGGATCTGTAACTTCGAAAATTCATAGCAAGTGAAACAGACGAGCGGGAATGGAAATGTTTAAATTTGATGCATTCCCAGTAAAGTCTGGAATGCAGTGATGTCTTCATTTCCAGTGTGCAATGCACGCTTCAAAAGTTACACCAGTTCAAATTGGGCGTCATTGAAGTGTCTATGCTTGCTCATTTATCTGTAACTTTGAAAATTCATAGCAAGTGAACCAGACGAGCGGGAATGGAAATGTTGGATTTGATGCATTCCCAGAAAAGTCTGGAATGCAGTGATGTCTTCATTTCCAGTGTGCAATGCACGCTTCAAAAGTTACACCTGTTCAAATTGGGCGTCATTGAAGTGTCTATGCTTGCTCATTTATCTGTAACTTTGAAAATTCATAGCAAGTGAACCAGACGAGCGGGAATGGAAATGTTGGATTTGATGCATTCCCTGTAAAGTCTGGAATGCAGTGATGTCTTCATTTCCAGTGTGCAATGCACGCTTCAAAAGTTACACCAGTTCAAATTGGGCGTCATTGAAGTGTCTATGCTTGCTCATTTATCTGTAACTTTGAAAATTCATAGCAAGTGAACCAGACGAGCGGGAATGGAAATGTTGGAATTGATGCATTCCCAGAAAAGTCTGGAATGCAGTGATGTCTTCATTTCCAGTGTGCAATGCACGCTTCAAAAGTTACACCAGTTCAATTTGGGCGTCATTGAAGTGTCTATGCTTGCTCATGGATTTGTAACTTCGAAAATTCATTGCAAGTGGTTTACGGTTTTCATAGTCATCTGAAGTCTGTTGGGCCCTCCTGAGTTCATTTCAGTGCTTTTCAAGGCATCTAGAAGACTTTCAGTTTTGGCCGTTTTTTGAAAAATTTCCGAGAGTAGACTCTTGGAAGAATTTCATTTTTTGACAATTTTTACTTTTTTGAATTTATGGGTTTTCATGGTCTTCTGAAATTTGTTGGGCCCTCCTGAGTTCATTTCGGTGCTTTTCAGGGCATCTGAAAGACTCATTTCTTGTCATTTTTTGAAAATATTCATGGACCATACTCTGGACCTCTTGGAATATTTATATAACTTCAAAAATTCATTGCAAGTGAACCAGACGAGCGGGAATGGAAATTTTGGATTTGATGCATTCCCAGAAAAGTCTGGAATGCAGTGATGTCTTCATTTCCAGTGTGCAATGCACGCTTCAAAAGTTACACCAGTTCAAATTGGGCGTCATTGAAGTGTCTATGCTTGCTCATTTATCTGTAACTTTGAAAATTCATAGCAAGTGAACCAGACGAGCGGGAATGGAAATGTTGGATTTGATGCATTCCCAGAAAAGTCTGGAATGCAGTGATGTCTTCATTTCCAGTGTGCAATGCACGCTTCAAAAGTTACACCAGTTCGAAGTGGGCGTCATTGAAGTGTCTATGCTTGCTCATGGATTTGTAACTTCGAAAATTCATTGCAAGTGGTTTACGGTTTTCATAGTCATCTGAAGTCTGTTGGGCCCTCCTGAGTTCATTTCAGTGCTTTTCAAGGCATCTAGAAGACTTTCAGTTTTGGCCGTTTTTTGAAAAATTTCCGAGAGTAGACTCTTGGAAGAATTTCATTTTTTGACAATTTTTACTTTTTTGAATTTATGGGTTTTCATGGTCTTCTGAAATTTGTTGGGCCCTCCTGAGTTCATTTCGGTGCTTTTCAGGGCATCTGAAAGACTCATTTCTTGTCATTTTTTGAAAATATTCATGGACCATACTCTGGACCTCTTGGAATATTTATATAACTTCAAAAATTCATTGCAAGTGAACCAGACGAGCGGGAATGGAAATTTTGGATTTGATGCATTCCCAGAAAAGTCTGGAATGCAGTGATGTCTTCATTTCCAGTGTGCAATGCACGCTTCAAAAGTTACACCAGTTCAAATTGGGCGTCATTGAAGTGTCTATGCTTGCTCATTTATCTGTAACTTTGAAAATGCATAGCAAGTGAACCAGACGAGCGGGAATGGAAATGTTGGATTTGATGCATTCCCATAAAAGTCTGGAATGCAGTGATGTCTTCATTTCCAGTGTGCAATGCACGCTTCAAAAGTTACACCAGTTCGAAGTGGGCGTCATTGAAGTGTCTATGCTTGCTCATTTATCTGTAACTTTGAAAATTCATAGCAAGTGAACCAGACGAGCGGGAATGGAAATGTTGGATTTGATGCATTCCCAGAAAAGTCTGGAATGCAGTGATGTCTTCATTTCCAGTGTGCAATGCACGCTTCAAAAGTTACACCAGTTCAAATTGGGCGTCATTGAAGTGTCTATGCTTGCTCATTTATCTGTAACTTTGAAAATTCATAGCAAGTGAACCAGACGAGCGGGAATGGAAATGTTTAAATTTGATGCATTCCCAGTAAAGTCTGGAATGCAGTGATGTCTTCATTTCCAGTGTGCAATGCACGCTTCAAAAGTTACACCAGTTCAAATTGGGCGTCATTGAAGTGTCTATGCTTGCTCATTTATCTGTAACTTTGAAAATTCATAGCAAGTGAACCAGACGAGCGGGAATGGAAATGTTGGATTTGATGCATTCCCAGAAAAGTCTGGAATGCAGTGATGTCTTCATTTCCAGTGTGCAATGCACGCTTCAAAAGTTACACCTGTTCAAATTGGGCGTCATTGAAGTGTCTATGCTTGCTCATTTATCTGTAACTTTGAAAATTCATAGCAAGTGAACCAGACGAGCGGGAATGGAAATGTTGGATTTGATGCATTCCCTGTAAAGTCTGGAATGCAGTGATGTCTTCATTTCCAGTGTGCAATGCACGCTTCAAAAGTTACACCAGTTCAAATTGGGCGTCATTGAAGTGTCTATGCTTGCTCATTTATCTGTAACTTTGAAAATTCATAGCAAGTGAACCAGACGAGCGGGAATGGAAATGTTGGAATTGATGCATTCCCAGAAAAGTCTGGAATGCAGTGATGTCTTCATTTCCAGTGTGCAATGCACGCTTCAAAAGTTACACCAGTTCAATTTGGGCGTCATTGAAGTGTCTATGCTTGCTCATGGATTTGTAACTTCGAAAATTCATTGCAAGTGGTTTACGGTTTTCATAGTCATCTGAAGTCTGTTGGGCCCTCCTGAGTTCATTTCAGTGCTTTTCAAGGCATCTAGAAGACTTTCAGTTTTGGCCGTTTTTTGAAAAATTTCCGAGAGTAGACTCTTGGAAGAATTTCATTTTTTGACAATTTTTACTTTTTTGAATTTATGGGTTTTCATGGTCTTCTGAAATTTGTTGGGCCCTCCTGAGTTCATTTCGGTGCTTTTCAGGGCATCTGAAAGACTCATTTCTTGTCATTTTTTGAAAATATTCATGGACCATACTCTGGACCTCTTGGAATATTTATATAACTTCAAAAATTCATTGCAAGTGAACCAGACGAGCGGGAATGGAAATTTTGGATTTGATGCATTCCCAGAAAAGTCTGGAATGCAGTGATGTCTTCATTTCCAGTGTGCAATGCACGCTTCAAAAGTTACACCAGTTCAAATTGGGCGTCATTGAAGTGTCTATGCTTGCTCATTTATCTGTAACTTTGAAAATTCATAGCAAGTGAACCAGACGAGCGGGAATGGAAATGTTGGATTTGATGCATTCCCAGAAAAGTCTGGAATGCAGTGATGTCTTCATTTCCAGTGTGCAATGCACGCTTCAAAAGTTACACCAGTTCGAAGTGGGCGTCATTGAAGTGTCTATGCTTGCTCATGGATTTGTAACTTCGAAAATTCATTGCAAGTGGTTTACGGTTTTCATAGTCATCTGAAGTCTGTTGGGCCCTCCTGAGTTCATTTCAGTGCTTTTCAAGGCATCTAGAAGACTTTCAGTTTTGGCCGTTTTTTGAAAAATTTCCGAGAGTAGACTCTTGGAAGAATTTCATTTTTTGACAATTTTTACTTTTTTGAATTTATGGGTTTTCATGGTCTTCTGAAATTTGTTGGGCCCTCCTGAGTTCATTTCGGTGCTTTTCAGGGCATCTGAAAGACTCATTTCTTGTCATTTTTTGAAAATATTCATGGACCATACTCTGGACCTCTTGGAATATTTATATAACTTCAAAAATTCATTGCAAGTGAACCAGACGAGCGGGAATGGAAATTTTGGATTTGATGCATTCCCAGAAAAGTCTGGAATGCAGTGATGTCTTCATTTCCAGTGTGCAATGCACGCTTCAAAAGTTACACCAGTTCAAATTGGGCGTCATTGAAGTGTCTATGCTTGCTCATTTATCTGTAACTTTGAAAATTCATAGCAAGTGAACCAGACGAGCGGGAATGGAAATGTTGGATTTGATGCATTCCCAGAAAAGTCTGGAATGCAGTGATGTCTTCATTTCCAGTGTGCAATGCACGCTTCAAAAGTTACACCAGTTCGAAGTGGGCGTCATTGAAGTGTCTATGCTTGCTCATGGATTTGTAACTTCGAAAATTCATTGCAAGTGGTTTACGGTTTTCATAGTCATCTGAAGTCTGTTGGGCCCTCCTGAGTTCATTTCAGTGCTTTTCAAGGCATCTAGAAGACTTTCAGTTTTGGCCGTTTTTTGAAAAATTTCCGAGAGTAGACTCTTGGAAGAATTTCATTTTTTGACAATTTTTACTTTTTTGAATTTATGGGTTTTCATGGTCTTCTGAAATTTGTTGGGCCCTCCTGAGTTCATTTCGGTGCTTTTCAGGGCATCTGAAAGACTCATTTCTTGTCATTTTTTGAAAATATTCATGGACCATACTCTGGACCTCTTGGAATATTTATATAACTTCAAAAATTCATTGCAAGTGAACCAGACGAGCGGGAATGGAAATTTTGGATGCATCACATTGCAAGAGCAGCCTGGAATTCAGGGATGTCTTCATTTCCAGTGTGCAATGTACGCTTCAAAAGTTACACCAGTTCAAATTGGGCGTCATTGAAGTGTCTATGCTTGCTCATTTATCTGTAACTTTGAAAATTCATAGCAAGTGAACCAGACGAGCGGGAATGGAAATGTTGGATTTGATGCATTCCCAGAAAAGTCTGGAATGCAGTGATGTCTTCATTTCCAGTGTGCAATGCACGCTTCAAAAGTTACACCAGTTCGAAGTGGGCGTCATTGAAGTGTCTATGCTTGCTCATGGATTTGTAACTTCGAAAATTCATTGCAAGTGGTTTACGGTTTTCATAGTCATCTGAAGTCTGTTGGGCCCTCCTGAGTTCATTTCAGTGCTTTTCAAGGCATCTAGAAGACTTTCAGTTTTGGCCGTTTTTTGAAAAATTTCCGAGAGTAGACTCTTGGAAGAATTTCATTTTTTGACAATTTTTACTTTTTTGAATTTATGGGTTTTCATGGTCTTCTGAAATTTGTTGGGCCCTCCTGAGTTCATTTCGGTGCTTTTCAGGGCATCTGAAAGACTCATTTCTTGTCATTTTTTGAAAATATTCATGGACCATACTCTGGACCTCTTGGAATATTTATATAACTTCAAAAATTCATTGCAAGTGAACCAGACGAGCGGGAATGGAAATTTTGGATTTGATGCATTCCCAGAAAAGTCTGGAATGCAGTCATGTCTTCATTTCCAGTGTGCAATGCACGCTTCAAAAGTTACACCAGTTCAAATTGGGCGTCATTGAAGTGTCTATGCTTGCTCATTTATCTGTAACTTTGAAAATTCATAGCAAGTGAACCAGACGAGCGGGAATGGAAATGTTGGATTTGATGCATTCCCAGAAAAGTCTGGAATGCAGTGATGTCTTCATTTCCAGTGTGCAATGCACGCTTCAAAAGTTACACCAGTTCGAAGTGGGCGTCATTGAAGTGTCTATGCTTGCTCATGGATTTGTAACTTCGAAAATTCATTGCAAGTGGTTTACGGTTTTCATAGTCATCTGAAGTCTGTTGGGCCCTCCTGAGTTCATTTCAGTGCTTTTCAAGGCATCTAGAAGACTTTCAGTTTTGGCCGTTTTTTGAAAAATTTCCGAGAGTAGACTCTTGGAAGAATTTCATTTTTTGACAATTTTTACTTTTTTGAATTTATGGGTTTTCATGGTCTTCTGAAATTTGTTGGGCCCTCCTGAGTTCATTTCGGTGCTTTTCAGGGCATCTGAAAGACTCATTTCTTGTCATTTTTTGAAAATATTCATGGACCATACTCTGGACCTCTTGGAATATTTATATAACTTCAAAAATTCATTGCAAGTGAACCAGACGAGCGGGAATGGAAATTTTGGATTTGATGCATTCCCAGAAAAGTCTGGAATGCAGTGATGTCTTCATTTCCAGTGTGCAATGCACGCTTCAAAAGTTACACCAGTTCAAATTGGGCGTCATTGAAGTGTCTATGCTTGCTCATTTATCTGTAACTTTGAAAATTCATAGCAAGTGAACCAGACGAGCGGGAATGGAAATGTTGGATTTGATGCATTCCCAGAAAAGTCTGGAATGCAGTGATGTCTTCATTTCCAGTGTGCAATGCACGCTTCAAAAGTTACACCAGTTCGAAGTGGGCGTCATTGAAGTGTCTATGCTTGCTCATGGATTTGTAACTTCGAAAATTCATTGCAAGTGGTTTACGGTTTTCATAGTCATCTGAAGTCTGTTGGGCCCTCCTGAGTTCATTTCAGTGCTTTTCAAGGCATCTAGAAGACTTTCAGTTTTGGCCGTTTTTTGAAAAATTTCCGAGAGTAGACTCTTGGAAGAATTTCATTTTTTGACAATTTTTACTTTTTTGAATTTATGGGTTTTCATGGTCTTCTGAAATTTGTTGGGCCCTCCTGAGTTCATTTCGGTGCTTTTCAGGGCATCTGAAAGACTCATTTCTTGTCATTTTTTGAAAATATTCATGGACCATACTCTGGACCTCTTGGAATATTTATATAACTTCAAAAATTCATTGCAAGTGAACCAGACGAGCGGGAATGGAAATTTTGGATGCATCACATTGCAAGAGCAGCCTGGAATTCAGGGATGTCTTCATTTCCAGTGTGCAATGTACGCTTCAAAAGTTACACCAGTTCAAATTGGGCGTCATTGAAGTGTCTATGCTTGCTCATTTATCTGTAACTTTGAAAATTCATAGCAAGTGAACCAGACGAGCGGGAATGGAAATGTTGGATTTGATGCATTCCCAGAAAAGTCTGGAATGCAGTGATGTCTTCATTTCCAGTGTGCAATGCACGCTTCAAAAGTTACACCAGTTCGAAGTGGGCGTCATTGAAGTGTCTATGCTTGCTCATGGATTTGTAACTTCGAAAATTCATTGCAAGTGGTTTACGGTTTTCATAGTCATCTGAAGTCTGTTGGGCCCTCCTGAGTTCATTTCAGTGCTTTTCAAGGCATCTAGAAGACTTTCAGTTTTGGCCGTTTTTTGAAAAATTTCCGAGAGTAGACTCTTGGAAGAATTTCATTTTTTGACAATTTTTACTTTTTTGAATTTATGGGTTTTCATGGTCTTCTGAAATTTGTTGGGCCCTCCTGAGTTCATTTCGGTGCTTTTCAGGGCATCTGAAAGACTCATTTCTTGTCATTTTTTGAAAATATTCATGGACCATACTCTGGACCTCTTGGAATATTTATATAACTTCAAAAATTCATTGCAAGTGAACCAGACGAGCGGGAATGGAAATTTTGGATTTGATGCATTCCCAGAAAAGTCTGGAATGCAGTCATGTCTTCATTTCCAGTGTGCAATGCACGCTTCAAAAGTTACACCAGTTCAAATTGGGCGTCATTGAAGTGTCTATGCTTGCTCATTTATCTGTAACTTTGAAAATTCATAGCAAGTGAACCAGACGAGCGGGAATGGAAATGTTGGATTTGATGCATTCCCTGTAAAGTCTGGAATGCAGTGATGTCTTCATTTCCAGTGTGCAATGCACGCTTCAAAAGTTACACCAGTTCAAATTGGGCGTCATTGAAGTGTCTATGCTTGCTCATGGATTTGTAACTTCGAAAATTCATTGCAAGTGGTTTACGGTTTTCATAGTCATCTGAAGTCTGTTGGGCCCTCCTGAGTTCATTTCAGTGCTTTTCAAGGCATCTAGAAGACTTTCAGTTTTGGCCGTTTTTTGAAAAATTTCCGAGAGTAGACTCTTGGAAGAATTTCATTTTTTGACAATTTTTACTTTTTTGAATTTATGGGTTTTCATGGTCTTCTGAAATTTGTTGGGCCCTCCTGAGTTCATTTCGGTGCTTTTCAGGGCATCTGAAAGACTCATTTCTTGTCATTTTTTGAAAATATTCATGGACCATACTCTGGACCTCTTGGAATATTTATATAACTTCAAAAATTCATTGCAAGTGAACCAGACGAGCGGGAATTGAAATTTTGGATGCATCACATTGCAAGAGCAGCCTGGAATTCAGGGGATGTCTTCATTTCCAGTGTGCAATGTACGCTTCAAAAGTTACACCAGTTCAAATTGGGCGTCATTGAAGTGTCTATGCTTGCTCATTTATCTGTAACTTTGAAAATTCATAGCAAGTGAACCAGACGAGCGGGAATGGAAATGTTGGATTTGATGCATTCCCAGAAAAGTCTGGAATGCAGTGATGTCTTCATTTCCAGTGTGCAATGCACGCTTCAAAAGTTACACCAGTTCGAAGTGGGCGTCATTGAAGTGTCTATGCTTGCTCATGGATTTGTAACTTCGAAAATTCATTGCAAGTGGTTTACGGTTTTCATAGTCATCTGAAGTCTGTTGGGCCCTCCTGAGTTCATTTCAGTGCTTTTCAAGGCATCTAGAAGACTTTCACTTTTGGCCGTTTTTTGAAAAATTTCCGAGAGTAGACTCTTGGAAGAATTTCATTTTTTGACAATTTTTACTTTTTTGAATTTATGGGTTTTCATGGTCTTCTGAAATTTGTTGGGCCCTCCTGAGTTCATTTCGGTGCTTTTCAGGGCATCTGAAAGACTCATTTCTTGTCATTTTTTGAAAATATTCATGGACCATACTCTGGACCTCTTGGAATATTTATATAACTTCAAAAATTCATTGCAAGTGAACCAGACGAGCGGGAATGGAAATTTTGGATGCATCACATTGCAAGAGCAGCCTGGAATTCAGGGATGTCTTCATTTCCAGTGTGCAATGTACGCTTCAAAAGTTACACCAGTTCAAATTGGGCGTCATTGAAGTGTCTATGCTTGCTCATTTATCTGTAACTTTGAAAATTCATAGCAAGTGAACCAGACGAGCGGGAATGGAAATGTTGGATTTGATGCATTCCCAGAAAAGTCTGGAATGCAGTGATGTCTTCATTTCCAGTGTGCAATGCACGCTTCAAAAGTTACACCAGTTCGAAGTGGGCGTCATTGAAGTGTCTATGCTTGCTCATGGATTTGTAACTTCGAAAATTCATTGCAAGTGGTTTACGGTTTTCATAGTCATCTGAAGTCTGTTGGGCCCTCCTGAGTTCATTTCAGTGCTTTTCAAGGCATCTAGAAGACTTTCACTTTTGGCCGTTTTTTGAAAAATTTCCGAGAGTAGACTCTTGGAAGAATTTCATTTTTTGACAATTTTTACTTTTTTGAATTTATGGGTTTTCATGGTCTTCTGAAATTTGTTGGGCCCTCCTGAGTTCATTTCGGTGCTTTTCAGGGCATCTGAAAGACTCATTTCTTGTCATTTTTTGAAAATATTCATGGACCATACTCTGGACCTCTTGGAATATTTATATAACTTCAAAAATTCATTGCAAGTGAACCAGACGAGCGGGAATGGAAATTTTGGATGCATCACATTGCAAGAGCAGCCTGGAATTCAGGGATGTCTTCATTTCCAGTGTGCAATGTACGCTTCAAAAGTTACACCAGTTCAAATTGGGCGTCATTGAAGTGTCTATGCTTGCTCATTTATCTGTAACTTTGAAAATTCATAGCAAGTGAACCAGACGAGCGGGAATGGAAATGTTGGATTTGATGCATTCCCAGAAAAGTCTGGAATGCAGTGATGTCTTCATTTCCAGTGTGCAATGCACGCTTCAAAAGTTACACCAGTTCGAAGTGGGCGTCATTGAAGTGTCTATGCTTGCTCATGGATTTGTAACTTCGAAAATTCATTGCAAGTGGTTTACGGTTTTCATAGTCATCTGAAGTCTGTTGGGCCCTCCTGAGTTCATTTCAGTGCTTTTCAAGGCATCTAGAAGACTTTCACTTTTGGCCGTTTTTTGAAAAATTTCCGAGAGTAGACTCTTGGAAGAATTTCATTTTTTGACAATTTTTACTTTTTTGAATTTATGGGTTTTCATGGTCTTCTGAAATTTGTTGGGCCCTCCTGAGTTCATTTCGGTGCTTTTCAGGGCATCTGAAAGACTCATTTCTTGTCATTTTTTGAAAATATTCATGGACCATACTCTGGACCTCTTGGAATATTTATATAACTTCAAAAATTCATTGCAAGTGAACCAGACGAGCGGGAATGGAAATTTTGGATGCATCACATTGCAAGAGCAGCCTGGAATTCAGGGATGTCTTCATTTCCAGTGTGCAATGTACGCTTCAAAAGTTACACCAGTTCAAATTGGGCGTCATTGAAGTGTCTATGCTTGCTCATTTATCTGTAACTTTGAAAATTCATAGCAAGTGAACCAGACGAGCGGGAATGGAAATGTTGGATTTGATGCATTCCCAGAAAAGTCTGGAATGCAGTGATGTCTTCATTTCCAGTGTGCAATGCACGCTTCAAAAGTTACACCAGTTCGAAGTGGGCGTCATTGAAGTGTCTATACTTGCTCATTTATCTGTAACTTTGAAAATTCATAGCAAGTGAACCAGAAGAGCGGGAATGGAAATTTTGGATTTGATGCATTCACAGTAAAGTCTGGAATGCAGTGATGTCTTCATTTCCAGTGTGCAATGCACGCTTCAAAAGTTACACCAGTTCAAATTGGGCATCATTGAAGTGTCTATGCTTGCTCATTTATCTGTAACTTTGAAAATTCATAGCAAGTGAACCAGAAGAGCGGGAATGGAAATTTTGGATTTGATGCATTCACAGTAAAGTCTGGAATGCAGTGATGTCTTCATTTCCAGTGTGCAATGCACGCTTCAAAAGTTACACCAGTTCAAATTGGGCATCATTGAAGTGTCTATGCTTGCTCATTTATCTGTAACTTTGAAAATTCATAGCAAGTGAACCAGAAGAGCGGGAATGGAAATTTTGGATTTGATGCATTCACAGTAAAGTCTGGAATGCAGTGATGTCTTCATTTCCTGTGTGCAATGCACGCTTCAAAAGTTACACCAGTTCGAAGTGGGCATCATTGAAGTGTCTATACTTGCTCATTTATCTGTAACTTTGAAAATTCATAGCAAGTGAACCAGAAGAGCGGGAATGGAAATTTTGGATTTGATGCATTCACAGTAAAGTCTGGAATGCAGTGATGTCTTCATTTCCAGTGTGCAATGCACGCTTCAAAAGTTACACCAGTTCAAATTGGGCATCATTGAAGTGTCTATGCTTGCTCATTTATCTGTAACTTTGAAAATTCATAGCAAGTGAACCAGAAGAGCGGGAATGGAAATTTTGGATTTGATGCATTCCCAGTAAAGTCTGGAATGCAGTGATGTCTTCATTTCCAGTGTGCAATGCACGCTTCAAAAGTTACACCAGTTCAAATTGGGCATCATTGAAGTGTCTATGCTTGCTCATTTATCTGTAACTTTGAAAATTCATAGCAAGTGAACCAGACGAGCGGGAATGGAAATTTTCGATTTGATGCATTCCCAGAAAAGTCTGGAATGCAGTGATGTCTTCATTTCAAGTGTGCAATGCACGCTTCAAAAGTTACACCAGTTCGAAGTGGGCGTCATTGAAGTGTCTATGCTTGCTCATGGATTTGTAACTTCGAAAATTCATTGCAAGTGGTTTACGGTTTTCATAGTCATCTGAAGTCTGTTGGGCCCTCCTGAGTTCATTTCAGTGCTTTTCAAGGCATCTAGAAGACTTTCAGTTTTGGCCGTTTTTTGAAAAATTTCCAAGAGTAGACTCTTGGAAGAATTTCATTTTTTGACAATTTTTACTTTTTTGAATTTATGGGTCTTCTGAAATTTGTTGGGCCCTCCTGAGTTCATTTTGGTGCTTTTCAGGGCATCTGAAAGACTCATTTCTTGTCATTTTTTGAAAATATTCATGGACCATACTCTGGACCTCTTGGAATATTTATATAACTTCAAAAATTCATTGCAAGTGAACCAGACGAGCGGGAATTGAAATTTTGGATGCATCACATTGCAAGAGCAGCCTGGAATTCAGTGATGTCTTCATTTCCAGTGTGCAATGCACGCTTCAAAAGTTACACCAGTTCGAAGTGGGCGTCATTGAAGTGTCTATGCTTGCTCATGGATCTGTAACTTCGAAAATTCATTGCAAGTGATTTATGGGTTTTCATGGTCTTCTGAAGTCTGCTGGGCCTTCCTGAGTTCATTTCAGTGCTTTTCAAGGCATCTAGAAGACTTTCAGTTTTGGCCGTTTTTTGAAAAATTTCCAAGAGTAGACTCTTGGAAGAATTTCATTTTTTGACAATTTTTACTTTTTTGAATTTATGGGTCTTCTGAAATTTGTTGGGCCCTCCTGAGTTCATTTTGGTGCTTTTCAGGGCATCTGAAAGACTCATTTCTTGTCATTTTTTGAAAATATTCATGGACCATACTCTGGACCTCTTGGAATATTTATATAACTTCAAAAATTCATTGCAAGTGAACCAGAAGAGCGGGAATGGAAATTTTGTATTTGATGCATTCCTAGAAAAGTCTGGAATGCAGTGATGTCTTCATTTCCAGTGTGCAATGCACGCTTCAAAAGTTACACCAGTTCAAATTGGGCGTCATTGAAGTGTCTATGCTTGCTCATTTATCTGTAACTTTGAAAATTCATAGCAAGTGAACCAGAAGAGCGGGAATGGAAATTTTGGATTTGTTACATTCCCAGTAAAGTCTGGAATGCAGTGATGTCTTCATTTCCAGTGTGCAATGCACGCTTCAAAAGTTACACCAGTTCAAATTGGGCATCATTGAAGTGTCTATGCTTGCTCATTTATCTGTAACTTTGAAAATTCATAGCAAGTGAACCAGAAGAGCGGGAATGGAAATTTTGGATTTGATGCATTCCCAGTAAAGTCTGGAATGCAGTGATGTCTTCATTTCCAGTGTGCAATGCACGCTTCAAAAGTTACACCAGTTCAAATTGGGCATCATTGAAGTGTCTATGCTTGCTCATTTATCTGTAACTTTGAAAATTCATAGCAAGTGAACCAGACGAGCGGGAATGGAAATTTTGGATTTGATGCATTCCCAGAAAAGTCTGGAATGCAGTGATGTCTTCATTTCAAGTGTGCAATGCACGCTTCAAAAGTTACACCAGTTCGAAGTGGGCGTCATTGAAGTGTCTATGCTTGCTCATGGATTTGTAACTTCGAAAATTCATTGCAAGTGGTTTACGGTTTTCATAGTCATCTGAAGTCTGTTGGGCCCTCCTGAGTTCATTTCAGTGCTTTTCAAGGCATCTAGAAGACTTTCAGTTTTGGCCGTTTTTTGAAAAATTTCCAAGAGTAGACTCTTGGAAGAATTTCATTTTTTGACAATTTTTACTTTTTTGAATTTATGGGTCTTCTGAAATTTGTTGGGCCCTCCTGAGTTCATTTTGGTGCTTTTCAGGGCATCTGAAAGACTCATTTCTTGTCATTTTTTGAAAATATTCATGGACCATACTCTGGACCTCTTGGAATATTTATATAACTTCAAAAATTCATTGCAAGTGAACCAGAAGAGCGGGAATGGAAATTTTGTATTTGATGCATTCCTAGAAAAGTCTGGAATGCAGTGATGTCTTCATTTCCAGTGTGCAATGCACGCTTCAAAAGTTACACCAGTTCAAATTGGGCGTCATTGAAGTGTCTATGCTTGCTCATTTATCTGTAACTTTGAAAATTCATAGCAAGTGAACCAGAAGAGCGGGAATGGAAATTTTGGATTTGTTACATTCCCAGTAAAGTCTGGAATGCAGTGATGTCTTCATTTCCAGTGTGCAATGCACGCTTCAAAAGTTACACCAGTTCAAATTGGGCATCATTGAAGTGTCTATGCTTGCTCATTTATCTGTAACTTTGAAAATTCATAGCAAGTGAACCAGAAGAGCGGGAATGGAAATTTTGTATTTGATGCATTCCTAGAAAAGTCTGGAATGCAGTGATGTCTTCATTTCCAGTGTGCAATGCACGCTTCAAAAGTTACACCAGTTCAAATTGGGCGTCATTGAAGTGTCTATGCTTGCTCATTTATCTGTAACTTTGAAAATTCATAGCAAGTGAACCAGAAGAGCGGAAATGGAAATTTTGGATTTGTTACATTCCCAGTAAAGTCTGGAATGCAGTGATGTCTTCATTTCCAGTGTGCAATGCACGCTTCAAAAGTTACACCAGTTCAAATTGGGCGTCATTGAAGTGTCTATGCTTGCTCATTTATCTGTAACTTTGAAAATTCATAGCAAGTGAACCAGAAGAGCGGGAATGGAAATTTTGGATTTGTTACATTCCCAGTAAAGTCTGGAATGCAGTGATGTCTTCATTTCCAGTGTGCAATGCACGCTTCAAAAGTTACACCAGTTCAAATTGGGCGTCATTGAAGTGTCTATGCTTGCTCATTTATCTGTAACTTTGAAAATTCATAGCAAGTGAACCAGAAGAGCGGGAATGGAAATTTTGGATTTGTTACATTCCCAGTAAAGTCTGGAATGCAGTGATGTCTTCATTTCCAGTGTGCAATGCACGCTTCAAAAGTTACACCAGTTCAAATTGGGCGTCATTGAAGTGTCTATGCTTGCTCATTTATCTGTAACTTTGAAAATTCATAGCAAGTGAACCAGAAGAGCGGGAATGGAAATTTTGGATTTGTTACATTCCCAGTAAAGTCTGGAATGCAGTGATGTCTTCATTTCCAGTGTGCAATGCACGCTTCAAAAGTTACACCAGTTCAAATTGGGCGTCATTGAAGTGTCTATGCTTGCTCATTTATCTGTAACTTTGAAAATTCATAGCAAGTGAACCAGAAGAGCGGGAATGGAAATTTTGGATTTGTTACATTCCCAGTAAAGTCTGGAATGCAGTGATGTCTTCATTTCCAGTGTGCAATGCACGCTTCAAAAGTTACACCAGTTCAAATTGGGCATCATTGAAGTGTCTATGCTTGCTCATTTATCTGTAACTTTGAAAATTCATAGCAAGTGAACCAGAAGAGCGGGAATGGAAATTTTGGATTTGTTACATTCCCAGTAAAGTCTGGAATGCAGTGATGTCTTCATTTCCAGTGTGCAATGCACGCTTCAAAAGTTACACCAGTTCAAATTGGGCATCATTGAAGTGTCTATGCTTGCTCATTTATCTGTAACTTTGAAATTTCATAGCAAGTGAACCAGAAGAGCGGGAATGGAAATTTTGGATTTGTTACATTCCCAGTAAAGTCTGGAATGCAGTGATGTCTTCATTTCCAGTGTGCAATGCACGCTTCAAAAGTTACACCAGTTCAAATTGGGCATCATTGAAGTGTCTATGCTTGCTCATTTATCTGTAACTTTGAAATTTCATAGCAAGTGAACCAGAAGAGCGGGAATGGAAATTTTGGATTTGTTACATTCCCAGTAAAGTCTGGAATGCAGTGATGTCTTCATTTCCAGTGTGCAATGCACGCTTCAAAAGTTACACCAGTTCAAATTGGGCATCATTGAAGTGTCTATGCTTGCTCATTTATCTGTAACTTTGAAAATTCATAGCAAGTGAACCAGAAGAGCGGGAATGGAAATTTTGTATTTGATGCATTCCTAGAAAAGTCTGGAATGCAGTGATGTCTTCATTTCCAGTGTGCAATGCACGCTTCAAAAGTTACACCAGTTCAAATTGGGCATCATTGAAGTGTCTATGCTTGCTCATTTATCTGTAACTTTGAAAATTCATAGCAAGTGAACCAGAAGAGCGGGAATGGAAATTTTGGATTTGATGCATTCCCAGTAAAGTCTGGAATGCAGTGATGTCTTCATTTCCAGTGTGCAATGCACGCTTCAAAAGTTACACCAGTTCAAATTGGGCATCATTGAAGTGTCTATGCTTGCTCATTTATCTGTAACTTTGAAAATTCATAGCAAGTGAACCAGAAGAGCGGGAATGGAAATTTTGGATTTGATGCATTCACAGTAAAGTCTGGAATGCAGTGATGTCTTCATTTCCTGTGTGCAATGCACGCTTCAAAAGTTACACCAGTTCGAAGTGGGCATCATTGAAGTGTCTATGCTTGCTCATTTATCTGTAACTTTGAAAATTCATAGCAAGTGAACCAGAAGAGCGGGAATGGAAATTTTGGATTTGATGCATTCACAGTAAAGTCTGGAATGCAGTGATGTCTTC
This sequence comes from Brachycybe producta, assembly GCA_036925085.1. Lineage (NCBI taxonomy): Eukaryota > Metazoa > Arthropoda > Diplopoda > Playtdesmida > Andrognathidae > Brachycybe > Brachycybe producta. The sequence goes on from JAUPFP010000078.1 coordinate 45,728, forward strand.
ATTTCCAGTGTGCAATGCACGCTTCAAAAGTTACACCAGTTCAAATTGGGCATCATTGAAGTGTCTATGCTTGCTCATTTATCTGTAACTTTGAAATTTCATAGCAAGTGAACCAGAAGAGCGGGAATGGAAATTTTGGATTTGTTACATTCCCAGTAAAGTCTGGAATGCAGTGATGTCTTCATTTCCAGTGTGCAATGCACGCTTCAAAAGTTACACCAGTTCAAATTGGGCATCATTGAAGTGTCTATGCTTGCTCATTTATCTGTAACTTTGAAAATTCATAGCAAGTGAACCAGAAGTGCGGGAATGGAAATTTTGTATTTGATGCATTCCTAGAAAAGTCTGGAATGCAGTGATGTCTTCATTTCCAGTGTGCAATGCACGCTTCAAAAGTTACACCAGTTCAAATTGGGCATCATTGAAGTGTCTATGCTTGCTCATTTATCTGTAACTTTGAAAATTCATAGCAAGTGAACCAGAAGAGCGGGAATGGAAATTTTGGATTTGATGCATTCACAGTAAAGTCTGGAATGCAGTGATGTCTTCATTTCCAGTGTGCAATGCACGCTTCAAAAGTTACACCAGTTCAAATTGGGCATCATTGAAGTGTCTATGCTTGCTCATTTATCTGTAACTTTGAAAATTCATAGCAAGTGAACCAGAAGAGCGGGAATGGAAATTTTGGATTTGATGCATTCACAGTAAAGTCTGGAATGCAGTGATGTCTTCATTTCCAGTGTGCAATGCACGCTTCAAAAGTTACACCAGTTCAAATTGGGCATCATTGAAGTGTCTATGCTTGCTCATTTATCTGTAACTTTGAAAATTCATAGCAAGTGAACCAGAAGAGCGGGAATGGAAATTTTGGATTTGATGCATTCACAGTAAAGTCTGGAATGCAGTGATGTCTTCATTTCAAGTGTGCAATGCACGCTTCAAAAGTTACACCAGTTCAAAGTGGGCGTCATTGAAGTGTCTATGCTTGCTCATGGATTTGTAACTTCGAAAATTCATTGCAAGTGGTTTACGGTTTTCATAGTCATCTGAAGTCTGTTGGGCCCTCCTGAGTTCATTTCAGTGCTTTTCAAGGCATCTAGAAGACTTTCAGTTTTGGCCGTTTTTTGAAAAATTTCCAAGAGTAGACTCTTGGAAGAATTTCATTTTTTGACAATTTTTACTTTTTTGAATTTATGGGTTTTCATGGTCTTCTGAAATTTGTTGGGCCCTCCTGAGTTCATTTTGGTGCTTTTCAGGGCATCTGAAAGACTCATTTCTTGTCATTTTTTGAAAATATTCATGGACCATACTCTGGACCTCTTGGAATATTTATATAACTTCAAAAATTCATTGCAAGTGAACCAGAAGAGCGGGAATGGAAATTTTGGATTTGATGCATTCACAGTAAAGTCTGGAATGCAGTGATGTCTTCATTTCCAGTGTGCAATGCACGCTTCAAAAGTTACACCAGTTCAAATTGGGCATCATTGAAGTGTCTATGCTTGCTCATTTATCTGTAACTTTGAAAATTCATAGCAAGTGAACCAGAAGAGCGGGAATGGAAATTTTGGATTTGATGCATTCCCAGTAAAGTCTGGAATGCAGTGATGTCTTCATTTCCAGTGTGCAATGCACGCTTCAAAAGTTACACCAGTTCAAATTGGGCATCATTGAAGTGTCTATGCTTGCTCATTTATCTGTAACTTTGAAAATTCATAGCAAGTGAACCAGAAGAGCGGGAATGGAAATTTTGGATTTGATGCATTCACAGTAAAGTCTGGAATGCAGTGATGTCTTCATTTCCTGTGTGCAATGCACGCTTCAAAAGTTACACCAGTTCAAATTGGGCATCATTGAAGTGTCTATGCTTGCTCATTTATCTGTAACTTTGAAAATTCATAGCAAGTGAACCAGAAGAGCGGGAATGGAAATTTTGTATTTGATGCATTCCTAGAAAAGTCTGGAATGCAGTGATGTCTTCATTTCCAGTGTGCAATGCACGCTTCAAAAGTTACACCAGTTCAAATTGGGCATCATTGAAGTGTCTATGCTTGCTCATTTATCTGTAACTTTGAAAATTCATAGCAAGTGAACCAGAAGAGCGGGAATGGAAATTTTGTATTTGATGCATTCCTAGAAAAGTCTGGAATGCAGTGATGTCTTCATTTCCAGTGTGCAAAGCACGCTTCAAAAGTTACACCAGTTCGAAGTGGGCATCATTGAAGTGTCTATACTTGCTCATTTATCTGTAACTTTGAAAATTCATAGCAAGTGAACCAGAAGAGCGGGAATGGAAATTTTGGATTTGTTACATTCCCAGTAAAGTCTGGAATGCAGTGATGTCTTCATTTCCAGTGTGCAATGCACGCTTCAAAAGTTACACCAGTTCAAATTGGGCATCATTGAAGTGTCTATGCTTGCTCATTTATCTGTAACTTTGAAAATTCATAGCAAGTGAACCAGAAGAGCGGGAATGGAAATTTTGTATTTGATGCATTCCTAGAAAAGTCTGGAATGCAGTGATGTCTTCATTTCCAGTGTGCAATGCACGCTTCAAAAGTTACACTAGTTCAAATTGGGCATCATTGAAGTGTCTATGCTTGCTCATTTATCTGTAACTTTGAAAATTCATAGCAAGTGAACCAGAAGAGCGGGAATGGAAATTTTGGATTTGATGCATTCCCAGTAAAGTCTGGAATGCAGTGATGTCTTCATTTCCAGTGTGCAATGCACGCTTCAAAAGTTACACCAGTTCAAATTGGGCATCATTGAAGTGTCTATGCTTGCTCATTTATCTGTAACTTTGAAATTTCATAGCAAGTGAACCAGAAGAGCGGGAATGGAAATTTTGGATTTGTTACATTCCCAGTAAAGTCTGGAATGCAGTGATGTCTTCATTTCCAGTGTGCAATGCACGCTTCAAAAGTTACACCAGTTCAAATTGGGCATCATTGAAGTGTCTATGCTTGCTCATTTATCTGTAACTTTGAAAATTCGTAGCAAGTGAACCAGAAGAGCGGGAATGGAAATTTTGTATTTGATGCATTCCTAGAAAAGTCTGGAATGCAGTGATGTCTTCATTTCCAGTGTGCAATGCACGCTTCAAAAGTTACACCAGTTCAAATTGGGCATCATTGAAGTGTCTATGCTTGCTCATTTATCTGTAACTTTGAAAATTCATAGCAAGTGAACCAGAAGAGCGGGAATGGAAATTTTGGATTTGTTACATTCCCAGTAAAGTCTGGAATGCAGTGATGTCTTCATTTCCAGTGTGCAATGCACGCTTCAAAAGTTACACCAGTTCAAATTGGGCATCATTGAAGTGTCTATGCTTGCTCATTTATCTGTAACTTTGAAAATTCATAGCAAGTGAACCAGAAGAGCGGGAATGGAAATTTTGGATTTGATGCATTCCCAGTAAAGTCTGGAATGCAGTGATGTCTTCATTTCCAGTGTGCAATGCACGCTTCAAAAGTTACACCAGTTCAAATTGGGCATCATTGAAGTGTCTATGCTTGCTCATTTATCTGTAACTTTGAAAATTCATAGCAAGTGAACCAGAAGAGCGGGAATGGAAATTTTGGATTTGATGCATTCACAGTAAAGTCTGGAATGCAGTGATGTCTTCATTTCCTGTGTGCAATGCACGCTTCAAAAGTTACACCAGTTCAAATTGGGCATCATTGAAGTGTCTATGCTTGCTCATTTATCTGTAACTTTGAAAATTCATAGCAAGTGAACCAGAAGAGCGGGAATGGAAATTTTGGATTTGATGCATTCACAGTAAAGTCTGGAATGCAGTGATGTCTTCATTTCCTGTGTGCAATGCACGCTTCAAAAGTTACACCAGTTCAAATTGGGCATCATTGAAGTGTCTATGCTTGCTCATTTATCTGTAACTTTGAAAATTCATAGCAAGTGAACCAGAAGAGCGGGAATGGAAATTTTGTATTTGATGCATTCCTAGAAAAGTCTGGAATGCAGTGATGTCTTCATTTCCAGTGTGCAAAGCACGCTTCAAAAGTTACACCAGTTCGAAGTGGGCATCATTGAAGTGTCTATACTTGCTCATTTATCTGTAACTTTGAAAATTCATAGCAAGTGAACCAGAAGAGCGGGAATGGAAATTTTGGATTTGTTACATTCCCAGTAAAGTCTGGAATGCAGTGATGTCTTCATTTCCAGTGTGCAATGCACGCTTCAAAAGTTACACCAGTTCAAATTGGGCATCATTGAAGTGTCTATGCTTGCTCATTTATCTGTAACTTTGAAAATTCATAGCAAGTGAACCAGAAGAGCGGGAATGGAAATTTTGTATTTGATGCATTCCTAGAAAAGTCTGGAATGCAGTGATGTCTTCATTTCCAGTGTGCAATGCACGCTTCAAAAGTTACACTAGTTCAAATTGGGCATCATTGAAGTGTCTATGCTTGCTCATTTATCTGTAACTTTGAAAATTCATAGCAAGTGAACCAGAAGAGCGGGAATGGAAATTTTGGATTTGATGCATTCCCAGTAAAGTCTGGAATGCAGTGATGTCTTCATTTCCAGTGTGCAATGCACGCTTCAAAAGTTACACCAGTTCAAATTGGGCATCATTGAAGTGTCTATGCTTGCTCATTTATCTGTAACTTTGAAATTTCATAGCAAGTGAACCAGAAGAGCGGGAATGGAAATTTTGGATTTGTTACATTCCCAGTAAAGTCTGGAATGCAGTGATGTCTTCATTTCCAGTGTGCAATGCACGCTTCAAAAGTTACACCAGTTCAAATTGGGCATCATTGAAGTGTCTATGCTTGCTCATTTATCTGTAACTTTGAAAATTCGTAGCAAGTGAACCAGAAGAGCGGGAATGGAAATTTTGTATTTGATGCATTCCTAGAAAAGTCTGGAATGCAGTGATGTCTTCATTTCCAGTGTGCAATGCACGCTTCAAAAGTTACACCAGTTCAAATTGGGCATCATTGAAGTGTCTATGCTTGCTCATTTATCTGTAACTTTGAAAATTCATAGCAAGTGAACCAGAAGAGCGGGAATGGAAATTTTGGATTTGTTACATTCCCAGTAAAGTCTGGAATGCAGTGATGTCTTCATTTCCAGTGTGCAATGCACGCTTCAAAAGTTACACCAGTTCAAATTGGGCATCATTGAAGTGTCTATGCTTGCTCATTTATCTGTAACTTTGAAAATTCATAGCAAGTGAACCAGAAGAGCGGGAATGGAAATTTTGGATTTGATGCATTCCCAGTAAAGTCTGGAATGCAGTGATGTCTTCATTTCCAGTGTGCAATGCACGCTTCAAAAGTTACACCAGTTCAAATTGGGCATCATTGAAGTGTCTATGCTTGCTCATTTATCTGTAACTTTGAAAATTCATAGCAAGTGAACCAGAAGAGCGGGAATGGAAATTTTGGATTTGATGCATTCACAGTAAAGTCTGGAATGCAGTGATGTCTTCATTTCCTGTGTGCAATGCACGCTTCAAAAGTTACACCAGTTCAAATTGGGCATCATTGAAGTGTCTATGCTTGCTCATTTATCTGTAACTTTGAAAATTCATAGCAAGTGAACCAGAAGAGCGGGAATGGAAATTTTGTATTTGATGCATTCCTAGAAAAGTCTGGAATGCAGTGATGTCTTCATTTCCAGTGTGCAATGCACGCTTCAAAAGTTACACCAGTTCAAATTGGGCATCATTGAAGTGTCTATGCTTGCTCATTTATCTGTAACTTTGAAAATTCATAGCAAGTGAACCAGAAGAGCGGGAATGGAAATTTTGTATTTGATGCATTCCTAGAAAAGTCTGGAATGCAGTGATGTCTTCATTTCCAGTGTGCAATGCACGCTTCAAAAGTTACACCAGTTCAAATTGGGCATCATTGAAGTGTCTATGCTTGCTCATTTATCTGTAACTTTGAAAATTCATAGCAAGTGAACCAGAAGAGCGGGAATGGAAATTTTGGATTTGATGCATTCACAGTAAAGTCTGGAATGCAGTGATGTCTTCATTTCCTGTGTGCAATGCACGCTTCAAAAGTTACACCAGTTCAAATTGGGCATCATTGAAGTGTCTATGCTTGCTCATTTATCTGTAACTTTGAAAATTCATAGCAAGTGAACCAGAAGAGCGGGAATGGAAATTTTGTATTTGATGCATTCCTAGAAAAGTCTGGAATGCAGTGATGTCTTCATTTCCAGTGTGCAATGCACGCTTCAAAAGTTACACCAGTTCAAATTGGGCATCATTGAAGTGTCTATGCTTGCTCATTTATCTGTAACTTTGAAAATTCATAGCAAGTGAACCAGAAGAGCGGGAATGGAAATTTTGTATTTGATGCATTCCTAGAAAAGTCTGGAATGCAGTGATGTCTTCATTTCCAGTGTGCAATGCACGCTTCAAAAGTTACACCAGTTCAAATTGGGCATCATTGAAGTGTCTATGCTTGCTCATTTATCTGTAACTTTGAAAATTCATAGCAAGTGAACCAGACGAGCGGGAATGGAAATTTTGGATTTGATGCATTCCCAGAAAAGTCTGGAATGCAGTGATGTCTTCATTTCAAGTGTGCAATGCACGCTTCAAAAGTTACACCAGTTCGAAGTGGGCGTCATTGAAGTGTCTATGCTTGCTCATGGATTTGTAACTTCGAAAATTCATTGCAAGTGGTTTACGGTTTTCATAGTCATCTGAAGTCTGTTGGGCCCTCCTGAGTTCATTTCAGTGCTTTTCAAGGCATCTAGAAGACTTTCAGTTTTGGCCGTTTTTTGAAAAATTTCCAAGAGTAGACTCTTGGAAGAATTTCATTTTTTGACAATTTTTACTTTTTTGAATTTATGGGTCTTCTGAAATTTGTTGGGCCCTCCTGAGTTCATTTTGGTGCTTTTCAGGGCATCTGAAAGACTCATTTCTTGTCATTTTTTGAAAATATTCATGGACCATACTCTGGACCTCTTGGAATATTTATATAACTTCAAAAATTCATTGCAAGTGAACCAGAAGAGCGGGAATGGAAATTTTGTATTTGATGCATTCCTAGAAAAGTCTGGAATGCAGTGATGTCTTCATTTCCAGTGTGCAATGCACGCTTCAAAAGTTACACCAGTTCAAATTGGGCATCATTGAAGTGTCTATGCTTGCTCATTTATCTGTAACTTTGAAAATTCATAGCAAGTGAACCAGAAGAGCGGGAATGGAAATTTTGGATTTGTTACATTCCCAGTAAAGTCTGGAATGCAGTGATGTCTTCATTTCCAGTGTGCAATGCACGCTTCAAAAGTTACACCAGTTCAAATTGGGCATCATTGAAGTGTCTATGCTTGCTCATTTATCTGTAACTTTGAAAATTCATAGCAAGTGAACCAGAAGAGCGGGAATGGAAATTTTGGATTTGATGCATTCACAGTAAAGTCTGGAATGCAGTGATGTCTTCATTTCCTGTGTGCAATGCACGCTTCAAAAGTTACACCAGTTGAAATTGGGCATCATTGAAGTGTCTATGCTTGCTCATTTATCTGTAACTTTGAAAATTCATAGCAAGTGAACCAGAAGAGCGGGAATGGAAATTTTGTATTTGATGCATTCCTAGAAAAGTCTGGAATGCAGTGATGTCTTCATTTCCAGTGTGCAATGCACGCTTCAAAAGTTACACCAGTTCAAATTGGGCATCATTGAAGTGTCTATGCTTGCTCATTTATCTGTAACTTTGAAAATTCATAGCAAGTGAACCAGAAGAGCGGGAATGGAAATTTTGGATTTGATGCATTCACAGTAAAGTCTGGAATGCAGTGATGTCTTCATTTCCTGTGTGCAATGCACGCTTCAAAAGTTACACCAGTTCAAATTGGGCATCATTGAAGTGTCTATGCTTGCTCATTTATCTGTAACTTTGAAAATTCATAGCAAGTGAACCAGAAGAGCGGGAATGGAAATTTTGTATTTGATGCATTCCTAGAAAAGTCTGGAATGCAGTGATGTCTTCATTTCCAGTGTGCAATGCACGCTTCAAAAGTTACACCAGTTCAAATTGGGCATCATTGAAGTGTCTATGCTTGCTCATTTATCTGTAACTTTGAAAATTCATAGCAAGTGAACCAGAAGAGCGGGAATGGAAATTTTGTATTTGATGCATTCCTAGAAAAGTCTGGAATGCAGTGATGTCTTCATTTCCAGTGTGCAATGCACGCTTCAAAAGTTACACCAGTTCAAATTGGGCATCATTGAAGTGTCTATGCTTGCTCATTTATCTGTAACTTTGAAAATTCATAGCAAGTGAACCAGACGAGCGGGAATGGAAATTTTGGATTTGATGCATTCCCAGAAAAGTCTGGAATGCAGTGATGTCTTCATTTCAAGTGTGCAATGCACGCTTCAAAAGTTACACCAGTTCGAAGTGGGCGTCATTGAAGTGTCTATGCTTGCTCATGGATTTGTAACTTCGAAAATTCATTGCAAGTGGTTTACGGTTTTCATAGTCATCTGAAGTCTGTTGGGCCCTCCTGAGTTCATTTCAGTGCTTTTCAAGGCATCTAGAAGACTTTCAGTTTTGGCCGTTTTTTGAAAAATTTCCAAGAGTAGACTCTTGGAAGAATTTCATTTTTTGACAATTTTTACTTTTTTGAATTTATGGGTCTTCTGAAATTTGTTGGGCCCTCCTGAGTTCATTTTGGTGCTTTTCAGGGCATCTGAAAGACTCATTTCTTGTCATTTTTTGAAAATATTCATGGACCATACTCTGGACCTCTTGGAATATTTATATAACTTCAAAAATTCATTGCAAGTGAACCAGAAGAGCGGGAATGGAAATTTTGTATTTGATGCATTCCTAGAAAAGTCTGGAATGCAGTGATGTCTTCATTTCCAGTGTGCAATGCACGCTTCAAAAGTTACACCAGTTCAAATTGGGCATCATTGAAGTGTCTATGCTTGCTCATTTATCTGTAACTTTGAAAATTCATAGCAAGTGAACCAGAAGAGCGGGAATGGAAATTTTGTATTTGATGCATTCCTAGAAAAGTCTGGAATGCAGTGATGTCTTCATTTCCAGTGTGCAATGCACGCTTCAAAAGTTACACCAGTTCAAATTGGGCATCATTGAAGTGTCTATGCTTGCTCATTTATCTGTAACTTTGAAAATTCATAGCAAGTGAACCAGAAGAGCGGGAATGGAAATTTTGGATTTGATGCATTCCCAGTAAAGTCTGGAATGCAGTGATGTCTTCATTTCCAGTGTGCAATGCACGCTTCAAAAGTTACACCAGTTCAAATTGGGCATCATTGAAGTGTCTATGCTTGCTCATTTATCTGTAACTTTGAAAATTCATAGCAAGTGAACCAGACGAGCGGGAATGGAAATTTTGGATTTGATGCATTCCCAGAAAAGTCTGGAATGCAGTGATGTCTTCATTTCAAGTGTGCAATGCACGCTTCAAAAGTTACACCAGTTCGAAGTGGGCGTCATTGAAGTGTCTATGCTTGCTCATGGATTTGTAACTTCGAAAATTCATTGCAAGTGGTTTACGGTTTTCATAGTCATCTGAAGTCTGTTGGGCCCTCCTGAGTTCATTTCAGTGCTTTTCAAGGCATCTAGAAGACTTTCAGTTTTGGCCGTTTTTTGAAAAATTTCCAAGAGTAGACTCTTGGAAGAATTTCATTTTTTGACAATTTTTACTTTTTTGAATTTATGGGTCTTCTGAAATTTGTTGGGCCCTCCTGAGTTCATTTTGGTGCTTTTCAGGGCATCTGAAAGACTCATTTCTTGTCATTTTTTGAAAATATTCATGGACCATACTCTGGACCTCTTGGAATATTTATATAACTTCAAAAATTCATTGCAAGTGAACCAGACGAGCGGGAATTGAAATTTTGGATGCATCACATTGCAAGAGCAGCCTGGAATTCAGTGATGTCTTCATTTCCAGTGTGCAATGCACGCTTCAAAAGTTACACCAGTTCGAAGTGGGCGTCATTGAAGTGTCTATGCTTGCTCATGGATCTGTAACTTCGAAAATTCATTGCAAGTGATTTATGGGTTTTCATGGTCTTCTGAAGTCTGCTGGGCCTTCCTGAGTTCATTTCAGTGCTTTTCAAGGCATCTAGAAGACTTTCAGTTTTGGCCGTTTTTTGAAAAATTTCCAAGAGTAGACTCTTGGAAGAATTTCATTTTTTGACAATTTTTACTTTTTTGAATTTATGGGTCTTCTGAAATTTGTTGGGCCCTCCTGAGTTCATTTTGGTGCTTTTCAGGGCATCTGAAAGACTCATTTCTTGTCATTTTTTGAAAATATTCATGGACCATACTCTGGACCTCTTGGAATATTTATATAACTTCAAAAATTCATTGCAAGTGAACCAGAAGAGCGGGAATGGAAATTTTGTATTTGATGCATTCCTAGAAAAGTCTGGAATGCAGTGATGTCTTCATTTCCAGTGTGCAATGCACGCTTCAAAAGTTACACCAGTTCAAATTGGGCATCATTGAAGTGTCTATGCTTGCTCATTTATCTGTAACTTTGAAAATTCATAGCAAGTGAACCAGAAGAGCGGGAATGGAAATTTTGGATTTGATGCATTCCCAGTAAAGTCTGGAATGCAGTGATGTCTTCATTTCCAGTGTGCAATGCACGCTTCAAAAGTTACACCAGTTCAAATTGGGCATCATTGAAGTGTCTATGCTTGCTCATTTATCTGTAACTTTGAAAATTCATAGCAAGTGAACCAGAAGAGCGGGAATGGAAATTTTGTATTTGATGCATTCCTAGAAAAGTCTGGAATGCAGTGATGTCTTCATTTCCAGTGTGCAATGCACGCTTCAAAAGTTACACCAGTTCAAATTGGGCATCATTGAAGTGTCTATGCTTGCTCATTTATCTGTAACTTTGAAAATTCATAGCAAGTGAACCAGAAGAGCGGGAATGGAAATTTTGGATTTGATGCATTCCCAGTAAAGTCTGGAATGCAGTGATGTCTTCATTTCCAGTGTGCAATGCACGCTTCAAAAGTTACACCAGTTCAAATTGGGCATCATTGAAGTGTCTATGCTTGCTCATTTATCTGTAACTTTGAAAATTCATAGCAAGTGAACCAGACGAGCGGGAATGGAAATTTTGGATTTGATGCATTCCCAGAAAAGTCTGGAATGCAGTGATGTCTTCATTTCAAGTGTGCAATGCACGCTTCAAAAGTTACACCAGTTCGAAGTGGGCGTCATTGAAGTGTCTATGCTTGCTCATGGATTTGTAACTTCGAAAATTCATTGCAAGTGGTTTACGGTTTTCATAGTCATCTGAAGTCTGTTGGGCCCTCCTGAGTTCATTTCAGTGCTTTTCAAGGCATCTAGAAGACTTTCAGTTTTGGCCGTTTTTTGAAAAATTTCCAAGAGTAGACTCTTGGAAGAATTTCATTTTTTGACAATTTTTACTTTTTTGAATTTATGGGTCTTCTGAAATTTGTTGGGCCCTCCTGAGTTCATTTTGGTGCTTTTCAGGGCATCTGAAAGACTCATTTCTTGTCATTTTTTGAAAATATTCATGGACCATACTCTGGACCTCTTGGAATATTTATATAACTTCAAAAATTCATTGCAAGTGAACCAGACGAGCGGGAATTGAAATTTTGGATGCATCACATTGCAAGAGCAGCCTGGAATTCAGTGATGTCTTCATTTCCAGTGTGCAATGCACGCTTCAAAAGTTACACCAGTTCGAAGTGGGCGTCATTGAAGTGTCTATGCTTGCTCATGGATCTGTAACTTCGAAAATTCATTGCAAGTGATTTATGGGTTTTCATGGTCTTCTGAAGTCTGCTGGGCCTTCCTGAGTTCATTTCAGTGCTTTTCAAGGCATCTAGAAGACTTTCAGTTTTGGCCGTTTTTTGAAAAATTTCCAAGAGTAGACTCTTGGAAGAATTTCATTTTTTGACAATTTTTACTTTTTTGAATTTATGGGTCTTCTGAAATTTGTTGGGCCCTCCTGAGTTCATTTTGGTGCTTTTCAGGGCATCTGAAAGACTCATTTCTTGTCATTTTTTGAAAATATTCATGGACCATACTCTGGACCTCTTGGAATATTTATATAACTTCAAAAATTCATTGCAAGTGAACCAGAAGAGCGGGAATGGAAATTTTGTATTTGATGCATTCCTAGAAAAGTCTGGAATGCAGTGATGTCTTCATTTCCAGTGTGCAATGCACGCTTCAAAAGTTACACCAGTTCAAATTGGGCATCATTGAAGTGTCTATGCTTGCTCATTTATCTGTAACTTTGAAAATTCATAGCAAGTGAACCAGAAGAGCGGGAATGGAAATTTTGGATTTGATGCATTCCCAGTAAAGTCTGGAATGCAGTGATGTCTTCATTTCCAGTGTGCAATGCACGCTTCAAAAGTTACACCAGTTCAAATTGGGCATCATTGAAGTGTCTATGCTTGCTCATTTATCTGTAACTTTGAAAATTCATAGCAAGTGAACCAGAAGAGCGGGAATGGAAATTTTGTATTTGATGCATTCCTAGAAAAGTCTGGAATGCAGTGATGTCTTCATTTCCAGTGTGCAATGCACGCTTCAAAAGTTACACCAGTTCAAATTGGGCATCATTGAAGTGTCTATGCTTGCTCATTTATCTGTAACTTTGAAAATTCATAGCAAGTGAACCAGAAGAGCGGGAATGGAAATTTTGGATTTGATGCATTCCCAGTAAAGTCTGGAATGCAGTGATGTCTTCATTTCCAGTGTGCAATGCACGCTTCAAAAGTTACACCAGTTCAAATTGGGCATCATTGAAGTGTCTATGCTTGCTCATTTATCTGTAACTTTGAAAATTCATAGCAAGTGAACCAGAAGAGCGGGAATGGAAATTTTGTATTTGATGCATTCCTAGAAAAGTCTGGAATGCAGTGATGTCTTCATTTCCAGTGTGCAATGCACGCTTCAAAAGTTACACCAGTTCAAATTGGGCATCATTGAAGTGTCTATGCTTGCTCATTTATCTGTAACTTTGAAAATTCATAGCAAGTGAACCAGAAGAGCGGGAATGGAAATTTTGTATTTGATGCATTCCCAGAAAAGTCTGGAATGCAGTGATGTCTTCATTTCCAGTGTGCAATGCACGCTTCAAAAGTTACACCAGTTCAAATTGGGCATCATTGAAGTGTCTATGCTTGCTCATTTATCTGTAACTTTGAAAATTCATAGCAAGTGAACCAGAAGAGCGGGAATGGAAATTTTGGATTTGATGCATTCCCAGTAAAGTCTGGAATGCAGTGATGTCTTCATTTCCAGTGTGCAATGCACGCTTCAAAAGTTACACCAGTTCAAATTGGGCATCATTGAAGTGTCTATGCTTGCTCATTTATCTGTAACTTTGAAAATTCATAGCAAGTGAACCAGAAGAGCGGGAATGGAAATTTTGTATTTGATGCATTCCTAGAAAAGTCTGGAATGCAGTGATGTCTTCATTTCCAGTGTGCAATGCACGCTTCAAAAGTTACACCAGTTCAAATTGGGCATCATTGAAGTGTCTATGCTTGCTCATTTATCTGTAACTTTGAAAATTCATAGCAAGTGAACCAGAAGAGCGGGAATGGAAATTTTGGATTTGATGCATTCCCAGTAAAGTCTGGAATGCAGTGATGTCTTCATTTCCAGTGTGCAATGCACGCTTCAAAAGTTACACCAGTTCAAATTGGGCATCATTGAAGTGTCTATGCTTGCTCATTTATCTGTAACTTTGAAAATTCATAGCAAGTGAACCAGAAGAGCGGGAATGGAAATGTTGGATATGATGCATTCCCAGAAAAGTCTGGAATGCAGTGATGTCTTCATTTCCAGTGTGCAATGCACGCTTCAAAAGTTACACCAGTTCGAAGTGGGCGTAATTGAAGTGTCTATGCTTGCTCATGGATTTGTAACTTCGAAAATTCATTGCAAGTGGTTTACGGTTTTCATAGTCATCTGAAGTCTGTTGGGCCCTCCTGAGTTCATTTCAGTGCTTTTCAAGGCATCTAGAAGACTTTCAGTTTTGGCCGTTTTTTGAAAAATTTCCAAGAGTAGACTCTAGGAAGAATTTCATTTTTTTATAATTTTTACTTTTTTGAATTTATGGGTTTTCATGGTCTTCTGAAATTTGTTGGGCCCTCCTGAGTTCATTTCGGTGCTTTTCAGGGCATCTGGAAGACTCATTTCTTGTCATTTTTTGAAAATATTCATGGACCATTCTCTGGACCTCTTGGAATATTTATATAACTTCAAAAATTCATTGCAAGTGAACCAGAAGAGCGGGAATGGAAATTTTGGATTTGTTACATTCCCAGTAAAGTCTGGAATGCAGTGATGTCTTCATTTCCAGTGTGCAATGCACGCTTCAAAAGTTACACCAGTTCAAATTGGTCATCATTGAAGTGTCTATGCTTGCTCATTTATCTGTAACTTTGAAAATTCATAGCAAGTGAAACAGACGAGCGGGAATGGAAATGTTGGATTCGATGCATTCCCAGATAAGTCTGGAATGCAGAGATGTCTTCATTTCCAGTGTGCAATGCACGCTACAAACGTTACGTCATTCAGAGCGGACGCAATAGAAGTGTAACTATGGTTCCTCAAAAATTTAAATTTAAAAATTCATTGCAAGTGAACCTGATATGATTTTCTGATTTTCTTTAGTTTTCGGATACAGCCTCACTTGTTTCTTCCGCAAAACAGTTAAATAAAAAACAATCGTTGAGTTGTTTATTCAATTGAGTTTGTCCAGATTGTCCCTAGTTTACACAATTCCATGTCACTTTTGACAGTGGTACATATTGTGTTTTCTTTTTGTCTTTATTTGTTCTGTGTAAATATTACCGGATATTTCATGGAAATCGGACAAAAAGCTAAATACCTAGAAACACATTTTCGAAAGCTTATTTTGAAATATATCAGCTTGAAAATACCCTTAAGAGGAAAAGCTGCCCTTCTAGTTTCTAAAACGCTTTCGAGTTGCTTTTTCACACTTTTTAAAAACCAACTTAAGTGATTCATTTATAAAAATACGTACTTTAACGAGAATAAATTTTATTCCGATAAATAAAAACTACATTTAAAACTATGAATGGAATCAAAACAATTTACTCAAACGAATTTATAAATTAGATTATTTACTAGAATAGTAAATATTTAAAATTCATTTTGAAACTACAATGATAATATAATTAATTAAGCAGCCACTCTACTTAGAGTGCCTTTTTTAGCATCCAGTAAAACGATTTCGCCTAAAAACAGAGGGAAAAAAAAACAGCAACTTACAAATCCAAATATATTTCAATAATTTATAAATTTTACAAATTACCTGATTTGAAAACATTGGTGGCATTGACTGCTCCAACAATACACGGTAATCCAAATTCTCTTGCAACTACAGCTCCTTTATCGTTATGTATACAATCCAATGAGATTAAGGAACAAAATTCAATATGGTGACTTGGCATTTGGACTTAACTGAACCAGGTTCAAACAATGGGGTACAGGGTACACAATCAAGGGTACCAAAAGTATGCAATCAAGGGTAGCATTCTCTTATAATCAACGGGTACACAGTTGAGGGTATGCAATCAAGGGTATCAATTGTTTGCAATCAAGGGTACCAAACGTTTGCAACCAAAAGGGTACCAAACGTTTGCAATCAAGGGTATCATTCTTTTATAATCAAGGATGTTCAGATTGTTTCAAGTTAAAAGTCCAAGAGCCAATCATGTTTCCTTGTTAAATTAGCAGTTAAATCAGTTGAAAATACCGTGAGAAACGAGTCCTCCAAGTTCGGTAACAACACCCGATAGTAATGGAAAATAGGGACTCCAACCAATGTCTGTTGCATGTGTTATAAGTATATCTCCTGGCTAAAGAAACATGACACAAATTTAACAACAACAACAACAAAAAAAATATTAGTAACAAGAAAATAAACGGTACCAGTGTTACCTGAATAGTTTGAACTTGATCAAAACTGTAGATGACTCTTGCAGTACCTTGTATGACACCCTGGCAAACTGGGTAACCTAATGGAATATAACATGATTATGCAGTCAGTATATTAATATCAGTGTCCGATTTCTCGTGTCAGGCGACAATGCCTCACTTTGGGGAGGAATGTCGCCAGACATCCCTGAGAAAAGGCTGGAAATTCAAATATCAATGTTTTGTCTCCCGAATTTCGAAATAGTGTGAACATGTTACACTTAATGTTTTACCCGTTATTTCCGACAATTTGTCCACTTCGATGTTTCTAATGTTCTTTTCGATCTAAAAGTTTGAAAGAAAAACGTAATTAATGGACATAATAACGTGTTAATCTTGTTATTTTTGGACATACCGGAATTGGAAATCCCGTGATTAGTTCAGGAAATTCCATTGAATTCAGAGTTTCGTGTAGTTTTCGTCTCTGTTTTGCTCTTCCGAAGAAATTTTAAATAATTGTTGTGAAAATCAGAAATAGTTTTTTTTTAAAAAGTGTGAAGGCCTTGTTTCCACTGGGGCGAAAATTTGAACTTTTTTTGAAAATTTTCACCTCAGTGGAAACAAGGCCTAAGTAATTAACCTTTGAATGAGTTTGGCCGATCTGGTTTGAAAGACTTGTTCGATCTCTTCGTGAGTTAGAAAGAAGAGTAAGTCTTCGTCCGGTAACATGCCTTCGGCAACCATTAATCGTGCCACGTTGCGATATCCTTTGCGATATCCGTCAGTTAATTTGACAACGTACGACTATGGTATTAACGGAAAACAAAAAGCATTTTTTTGGATGTTAAGTGAAAATTGCTGCAACAAAGCCCGGTTCATATGCAACGTTTTGTACCACATTTTGCCTGTGCAGGGAAATTTGTGTAAAAAAAATGTTGCAGTTTAGCAGTGCCCACCTGATACTGTTATCCTACTTTGCATACACTGTTTTAGCTCCATAATCAAAGGAAAACTGTGCTAGTAGCCTCCATCCTTATACCGTCTCCGCACAGTTAACATAACTGCAAAGTTTTCCTGTCCACACTCAATGACTTGATGCAACATCTTGAACTGCGCAGTCAAAATGTACGGAACATTGCGTGTGAACCGGTTTTATCAATTATCTACTAGCATCAACTATGAAGTCTACTACTACTATATTAGAGTTGCCATAGGAATTGTCTGAGACCAAAGCCTGCAAAACAACACCTGAATTTGGTTCAGATGACCAAAAAAAAAGATGTTCAGTGTATGGACAATATATTTGAACTAGTGGGGTAACCCATCATAAATGACGGGAGCAAAATTCACAGGCAATTGTGCCCAGCATTAGAATTTCTTTTCCTCCGCCCTTTTATGACGTCAGACCAAGTAACAAACCCAATTAGAAATTGATGACGTTCATAAAAGGGCGGAGCAAAAGAAATTCTAATGCTGGGCACAATTGCCTGTGATAAACTGTAGTTTAATTTTGCTACTATTATCCCCTCCCCTTTTTTATATTTGAAAGAGAAAATGAGATTTTCATTTTCTCTGGTGTGCGCATGCGCGTCGTTTGTTCCTTTTTTACTCCTTTCATTTCAATTTCAGTAACCCACTTTTTCCCCCTCCACGTTTCTCTCTCTCCCCCCTCTACACTGTCCAACCTTTTCCCCTCTCCAATTTAATATCATGGGGTTCTTGGATGGGGAGAGTGCAACATATACTGTAGTTGACTTTGAGAAAAAAAGCGGTTCATTTATTCATTTAATTTTTTATATAAATTCTGGCGTGCTTCGTGCTTTGTTCTTGTTTGTACAGCGTTAGGTCACACACACAGACGGGTCTTAATATACAGTATATATATAAAATGCTTATTACACTTTAAATTATGTGAAGGAAAATGAAATCCAAACACACACCATGTTAACTGGCTATACCAGATATTGCATCATACCAAATCTTGAGTTTTTTTATATATATAAACTTCTATAGGAACAATTTATTAATGGCAATGCTGGCGCCATCTACTGGCTATTTTCTTAAACTTACTATCTCCTAAAGTCATAAAGCTACCAGTTCTAATTTCTCAAAACAGTTTACAATTTCTTCTTAGACCAGAACCACGTGAAGCTGACAAAACAGAAACTCAAGTGTTTCGAGACAAATTGGCGACAATTCTGAAACATTTTTGCGACATTCATATTTTGTTTTTGTTTCAGCTGCAATTTCAGAAACCATGTCCTGACTCAAGTCGGTGTAACACCCTGTATTTCCCCTTCCCGCCCCTCCCCTAGCCTGGGGGTCTCTGGGGATATAAGGGACATACTTCCATCCCTTCCATCCCTCTTGAAGACCCCAAAAGCTCCAATACATACACTGGTTCTGGTATCAGCGGATGGATACCCATCGATGCATGGTCCCTAGGGCATGGGTACCCCTGAAAAGGTGTACACAGTCTCTGGGTATAAAAGACCATGTTTCGATAGATTCTGGGTCCATTCTCTGATTATCGAAACTATGAAACTACTCATATGATGGTCCAGTGGCGAAAGCACGCCACAGTAACATATTCTCTGTTTATTATGTATTTAATGGTTGGCCATAATAAATAAGTAACGACGAACCTGCATCCGTCCCGCCTGTCTTTAAATATTCTTTTCAGCACAACGTCGATGTCACGGAATATATGAGAGAACGACCCCGGCACCAGCAGGACTCAGGTTGTATAACACAAACGTTCTGCTGACAAAAAGCGGTATCCGCTCTAGTCAGAAGAATCTACTACCTGAGCCCCGTAACAAGAGCTCTACATTGTTACATCGGTGTTTTTGTTTTGTCTCGGAATTTTGCAACATTTTTGCAACTTTTGTTCGTCTGCAGTTGTGGACAACAGAACAGTTGCGTAGTTTACGTAAGAGAGACAGCTATAGAAACCAAAAAACAAAACCCAAATTTGTTTGTTGTTTTGTCACAATTTTGTTGTGGTTTTGTCTCGAGTAACTGCTGACAGTTGTTTCAAGTTTATTTTATTTTCAAAATATGCTTTTTTCTGGCATTTTTGTTGTGTTTTTGTCTCTCGAATTCGGGTCAGGATAAAAAGATGAACGAATGAACGGGATGAACATTGGGATAACTCTAAAACCCGACACAGAATGCATATAGAATTAGATGAACACTATATTTTAATTAATGAACACACATTTTAAAGGGATTAACAGAGAGAAATAAAAGGATGAACATACTTTAAAGGGATGAACATGGGTTTAATGGGGATGAACATGGGTTTAATGGGGATGAACATGGGTTTAATGGGGATGAACATGGGTTTAAGGGGTTAGGTTAGGTTAGGTTCGGTTACCTAACCAAACCTAACCTAACCTAAACTAAAACCATGTTCATACCTTTAAAGAGTGTTCATCTTTTTATTTCTCTGTTCATCCCTTTAAAATGTGTGTTTATCCATGATATAGTGTTCATCTTATTCTATATGCATTCTGTGTCGGGTTTTAGAGTCACCCCAATGTTCATCCTGTTCATTCGTTCATCTTTTTATCCTGACCCCTCGAATTCATGTTGCACTTTTGTCAGCTTGATGTGTAGACCCGGCCTTTAGAATTGCATTTTTTTAAAACAAAATTTGTTCTGGTTTTATTTTAGATTTTATTTTCTTGTTCTTAATTAATCTGACCTTTGCCATTTCTCGTTGCCGGACACCACATCTTGCAGCCCTGAGCAAGTAAGTCAATATTATCCTTTTATTTTTACCATAAAAAAGAGAAAATAATTAGTAGACAAAAAAAATGATAATTAAGGGAAATTTTTTAGCAAAAAAATATTTTAAAACAATTAAGTGTTTGTTACTTTTTAAGTGGTGATAATTTGATCTTGATTTTTTCGATTGGATCCACTTCTATTTTGTTGGTATTCATATAACATGCTGGTGTCTTAACCATATCCTAACCATTCAAATAGAGAAATAACTATTAAAACAATTAAATGCTAAAAAGTTTGAATGTTTTTACTAAAAAATATATATATATATATATAGAGGTACCTCAACTGAGAACTCTGCAATCCAATAACTGTTTGTATGTGGCCAAGCTGATGCTACACGTAGCAACAGTCAAGCAACAATACTAGTTGTAGCAACAGTAGTTTCCTATTTGTTTCAAGCAACACGTATGATACATGTTGCAACGTTCATGAAACTTACATGAAAGCAACAACCAATGAAACAAAGAGGTTGTGAGCCAAAGACTGTAGAACATTTTGCTTAGTCTTTCTCTTCTTCCATCAGTTGAAAATTTGAAATAGTCATGTGATTATTCAAGCCATTTTTTATTGGCTTTTGGCTGAAATGGTTGCTTTCAATCTGTGAGCAACAATTCAAGTTTGTTGCTGTTATCACAGATGTTTCAAGTTTCATAAAACAATAGAGCAACACAGCTATGTTGCTTTAAAGTTGCTGAATTGTTGCTACGTGTAGCATCAGCTTTATAGCTTAAGAGGGGCTCCATAGAAAAATACTTGTGTAAATGCAAGGTAGATGGCGCCTGCAACCTCCATAGGTAGCCAACTGCACACTTGCCAATTAGTTGAAATCGAATGCACCCTTTTAGCCTCTAAAAAGGCGTCTAAAACATCCTTAATTATCAGCACGTGACAAACAATCAGAACAGAATATAAGTGAAGAAGAGAGAGCACGTGCACAGAAATAGCGATGATGCAATTAAAAGTTTGCCACGTGCAAAAAAAAGGAAGTGGAAGGAGGTCTAGTGGCGCCATCTAATGCTACACGCACAACATAAATGATCTACTTGCATTCTTAAATTCCTTTCTCAGTTAAAACACCATTCAATAATTCCTAATAACCTTATTTTCACTACGAAAATTAACTATTAAATTAACTTAACCACAGTTAATTTTACTAGTGGAAACTAATGTGGTTACATTAACCATGGTTAACTTTTCTGAACAATGGAATTTTTTACGCAGTGGAATTAACCATCATTATTGGATGGTTAAATACGTCAATGTTAAAGAGAACCCTTGAAGAAATGCTATCAACAATTACACACACTGAACTCAAACATGGAGTTGAGATACCTCTATGTTTATATCTTCAGTTTTTGTTGTTACCTGCATTAATTTGATTAATTTTTCCGGTTGTGTATTCCAAGTATTATAACCGACATCGTACTTGTTTTTTAAAAAAATATATACATAATTAGGGTTCGGATTTTTATGCAAATATCAAGCAAATGTTTCTCAATCTATGGCCCAAGAGCCAATTATGAAGTAACAATCCCAGTTTATAAGATCAAGCAACAATATTTGTATGGGGTTTCTAATCAAAAATCACTGATGAGAGGCTAGAATTCTCTAGTTGACAACTTATAATATAACCAGACATCTTAGCCTCTAACCAGCCTCTTTGATTTAAAAAAAAGCATAATTGCAGTAATTTACAAATGACACGTGAGCTACAAGTTGAGAAACACTTAGCTCGATATTGCATAAAAATCCGGGCTGTATACATAATGATGGTTTAATTTACAATTAAGTAAAGACGATCAAATTGAATAATGACGTATTTTTGAAATACCTCTTTATAACCTCTATGGCCATATTTTTCCATAAATTCTTGAAATTTTCTTTGAGAATTTGTTGCGTTTTCCTTAATCCACTTAAGTGCGTCCTATGAGAAACAACAATTAAACACCATTAACTATTCATTTTTAAAGTTAATTTAATTTCAACTACAACTCTGGGGGTTCATTGCAAAAAAAAATTATGAAATTGTGGAGAAGGGACTCATAAGACTGTCATATAATAGTAAATTATCATATCTAGCTCATAATCATGCCATATTAACAGTAAATTATCAGATCTAGCTCATAACCTCATCATAATAATAGTAAATTATCATATCTAGCTCATAACCGTGTCATAATAATAGTAAATTATCATATCTAGCTCATAACCTTATCATATTAATAGTAAATTATCATATCTAGCTCATAACCTTATCATATTAATAGTAAATTATCATATCTAGCTCATAATCTTATCATATTAATAGTAAATTATCATATCTAGCTCATATCCTTGTCATGTAATAGTTAATTATTATATCTAGCTCATAACCTTATCAGTAAATTATCCTATCTAGCTCATAACCTTATCATATTAACAGTAAATTATCATATCTAGCTCATAATTACCTTGTCATATTAACATTAAATTATCGAGCTCATAAGACTGTCATGAAAGTATAATTAAGTGATTCAGTTACCCTTCTAGTTTCTAAACACACTTTCAATTATCTTCCTAATTGTTACAAGACATCTTACCTCAATGGACATGTTTGCAAATTTGATTGCTTCAATATCTTCTACTATTGTAGCTGCTAATTCCTATTATTTAAAAAAATAGAAATTATAAATATTTGTTATCAATTTTTGCGATAGTTTATTATTTAAAATCATACCTTAAGACTGACGGGAACGTCACCGCTCTCGGTGTTCGAAGAACCCGTTGTTAACGTTGCAAAATCAGCATATTGGTCATTGGAAACATCTGTCATTTGTCAAATGGAATTAATACTAAGGTCCAAATTCAAGAAGGAAACTTGACACTGGATCCCCCTATTAGCTAGCCTCTACCTCCAACCCTCATAGTCGTTTGACTATTGTCAGTAAACTTTACCTTTGTCACCCTTTGACAGCATGTTCAGGATGATTAGGTTCCATAACATGGAGCCGAAAGTGACTTTAAGGTGCCAGGTGAATCCCTTTTTTTTATTAAAATAGACATGAAAATAACAGCAATCAGTTTAAAAGAAAATATGATTATTGTAGAATCTCGATTATCCGGACTAAATAAAACCGGAACTCCAGATAATCCGGAAAACTGTGTTTTTTTTAAAGCATTAATTATCTAATTGATTACCGGTATTAGGAAATTAAAAGTCAAAAACATTTACAAACTAAAAAAAAAACATGATAAACGCGGTTCTGGATTACCCGGAAGTCCGGATTCCGGATAATATAGATTTTACTACATTTGCAAACGACATACCTCATCATATTCATCGATATTCGCTTCCAGTTGTCGATAAGCTTCTTTTATTGTCGTATGTTCTCGAACTTTTTGTTGCGACAGTTTCTTTCTGCAGTTTTCACTTATCCAACTTCCGAATAATACACCCTGGAAAGAAACGCCATTTTGAATTTTGAATTTTTGTACCTCTGTGACAGGTCTTAAGGACCACATGTAAAGAATGTTTTCAAAATCTAAGGTGCTCTTTCAAAAAAGCTCGGACAAGAGATTTTGCATTTGTACTCTTGTACCTCTGCAACAGGTTTTCATTACTAATTGTAGTGGAATTTTTCAAATTATTCAAAATCTAAAATTTTCGCAAGAAATTTTATATTTTGCACTTGTACTTTCGTACCTCTGTCACAGATTTTTAGGGTTTTTCAAAATCAAAAGGTAAGGTGCTTCTTTGAAGAAGCTCGATAAGGGAGTTCTATTATTTCCTTATAAAATTCACTATAAGGCCTTGTTTCCACTGGAGTGAAAATTTGAAATTTTTTGAAAATTTCAACTGGTGAAAAATAGAAGAACATGATGGTGAATGGGCAAGGGCCACGTTTGTTCTATTTTTCACCAGTTGAAAGTTTCACCCCAATAGAAACAATGTCCTGGCGATGATTTTAAGGCAAAAATGGCTGACCTTGGCCATCACACTGGTCAACATAAATGGTGCTGTCCAATGTGGCCTATCAGCCCTGTCGAAGGCCCTTTCCAGAACGCTGTCGTTTTCCAAAACACGGCCGTAAATACCGATTTCGTAGGCTTTTGCGATATCATTTTTCTCTTTAGTCAAAGACCACATTTTTTCCTATTTTATAATATTCAATATAAAAGCAGAATGTTTTAAAATGAAACATTTTTTTAACAAAAAAAAATGCAACATTTTGTACCTGAATTCGATTGAAAAACAAATGGCCGTAAATGCTGCTGAAGCTGTTGTTTGTGGTTGGATCGAAACGATGTCGTTTCATTTTCCACGTCATACTTTTCTGTCAAGTGTTATAAATATTAGCAATTGTTAATTTTTAAACATTTATGACAAGAGGGTTATCATATGAGGAATTATACCGTGAATGTTACTCCTATGATGCTGTTGGTAAACGTCATACTTAATGGTGTTTGTGCACCTGGCAAAACCTCACTGAAAATTTGAAAAAGTTTTCAAAATTTCCTATAATGTGTTTTATTTTGAAGTAGGGGACGATATGCCCTTCTAGTTTTTAAAATATTTTCAAATTTTTCTTAATTTGGCTTCTTTAACCGTACCTTAATGAAATGGTACGTACCCTACATTTGCCGTCGAATACTCTTCGCTATCTGTTGTACTCGGTGTGTCGAACTCGTGCATAATTTCAAATTCGGACATTGTCGCATCTGTCGTCACCGGTCGAGACTATGAAACGGCAGAGTTTCAAAAGCCATTAGTAGTGCTTAAGGGAATATTTAAGTAGGGGAGCTTGCACTTATTTTTTGGGAAATGAAACCAATTTGCCAGTCGTGGTTGCAATTGTAGCTTTTTCTCTTTTTTTGAGCGATAAAATGGAATACAACAAATTGGATGTAGCTTGGCCCGGCTGTAAAGTCATTATCTATTCTTTACTATGCCTACGCTATAACGAAAAAGAAAAACCGATTTGCCAGTTGTGTGTGCAGCCAAGGCTTTTTCTTTTTTTCTGAGCATTCAAATGGGATACAACGAATTATGGGTGTAGGTTGGCCCCAATGGCCTGGTTGTAAAGTCTTTACATATTCGTTACTGTGCCAATGCTATAAAGGAAAAATGAAACCAATTTGCCAGTTGAGGATGCAATCGTGGCTTTTTCTCTTTTTCTGAGCGTTGAAATGGGCTACAACGAATTATGGATGTAGGTTGGCCTGGCTGTATAGTCATAATTATCTATTAGTTACGATGCGAACGCTATAGTGGAAAAGAGAACCCAATTTGCCAGTTGTGGGTGCATACAAGGCTTTTTCTTTTTTTCCGAGCATTCAAATGGAATACAACAAATTATGTTTGTAGGTTGGCCCCAATGGCCTGGCTGTAAAGTCTTTACATATTCGTTACTATGCCAATGCTATAAAGGAAAATTGAAATCAATTTGCCAGTTGTCGGTGCGGCAAGGCTTTTTTTTTTTTCAGAGCGTTCAAATGGGATAAAACAAATTACAGATGTAGGTTAACGTTTTCTTAATCATGAGATACACTTTTTATTGTAACTAAGACGTTAACATATTAACACGTTAAGTGGTTTTTCTAACCAACAGTAATCTTTAACGTTGCAAGGACCCCTACAGACGTTCGATGCCAAAACTCGGCACGAAACGGTTCGAAACCAAAACTGCTCTTACAGACTCATATTATTGGTCTTTTGTTCCACGGGTCATTCGGCAATGGAATTTGCTTCCAGAGGATGTTGTGCATGGGGAATTGTAGATGTTTTAGAAAGTTAGGTGGGTGTTACATAAAATCAGGTTAGGATTATTGACAATGCATTATTATGCTGCATTTGGACTATGAAGTCCCTCTGCCGTAGGCCAATTGAGCTGCTTGCAGAGTATTTATTCAGATTCAGATGCACTAAAAGAGCCTCTTAACCTGACGTGTGTGAAACCTACCTGAAGCAGGAAGATTTTGTCTCCTTGCAATGCCCATTCGATGTCTCGAGCTGTTCCCCAACATTGTTCCAAATAAATGGCTATTTTGCCTAATCTGATGACAACTTCATCTGTTATCGTACAGCGAGATGCTTCTTCCGGACTAACGCCTTCTTCCGAAACTCCATTTTCGTCTACATTTAACAACATTGAAATAATTATAAAAAATGTCATCATGTGTGACAGTGATATTTGTCACAACCTGACATGATGATTTTAGTATTCTTCTTTCCAATCTGTTTTTCCATTATGCTAAGTTGGTCGTCAAAGGTCCTTTTTAGAAGTATCGTGTCCGGGTCGGAAGTTCCGGACACTACACTCTGTAAGAATAGTTTTTTTTTTTGTAATAACTCTCGAATGGTACCGTTTATCGGAAAAGGTCTTTACTTCTCCTAAGCCATAATTCGAGGATATCAGCATGTAGGCCCTACTCCCTGTAACGGGATGATTGGTAAATAGAACTCCAGCCACGTCTGCCGAAACCATCTGTTGTACCACGACAGCCATTCCACCATTCAGTAGTTGGCCATTTTGCCTGAAGTATGAACAAAGCATTTATCAAATGTATTACCATTATCGCTTTGCATTGTTTGGTACCTTTTGTATTCAATGGAACGATGCGAGAATTGTGAGGCCCAACATTTGACAACTGCCGAATAGATCTAAATTGTAAGGAGAAATATTCACGAAACATGTTACCATCAATGTTGGGAAACTGTTTATTTTGAACAATTACTCGCAAATCTACAAAATCGTGAATTTCGCAGTAATTAGGCATTTTTTAAAAATTGCTTAAAATTCAAGTCAAATTTTGATTATATGCTGCCTTTGGATTAAATTGTCCCTCGATTATAGGCCACTTCTGAGCTGCTTGCAGAGAAATTATTCAAATTCAAATTCAAAATTTGCCATTTTACTTCCGAATTGTTGATTTTACAAACATTTTAATGTTATTTACTTCTTCTGTGCCTGTGATTCCGAGGAATGTTTCATTTTGTCCTGCTGCTGACAATTCTTCACCATCCTCTCCTTTATGTTTCAATAGAGCAGAACATTTAATTGGATGACGGAATCATTTGTCGGCCATATTTTTTTTACCAATCGCAGATGATCGTACTGCAAATTTCAGATTTTCGTATTCCTCGCCAAGTATTTCTTGTAAACTTATTTCCAATTGTGCTTTTAGTGTCTGAGACAGATTCGAATCACCGACAAGATCTTTTGTCCTAAATGAAACAAAATTAATTGTTTAAAAAAATGGCGTCCATTAGCTTTATTTTAAAAACCTTTCACATTCTTCCACTAATGAACCTTGAGTTCGCTTCCTGTGAATTAAAATAGTCAAAATATTAGCTTATTTTCGCAATAATCGAACGATTTAACGTTATTTTAGTACCAAGCGACGTTTTCCAATATTGCGATTTGTCGTTTGATTGCCGGATTTTCATCCAGATGCTTACTGAAGGCAACATTTGTTACGCAAACTCCTTGCGGCACTTGAAACTTGGTTTTATCGTGTGGAAATGGTATTTTGATTATTTCTTTTAACGTGCGATTAACTTTTATACGAACTTCTTGATGTTGCGAATTCGCATTCGTCAAGGATGTCATCATTGCTAAGGAACTTCCTTTTCCTCCAACAAATTTGCTGCTTTGACAGACAAGATCTTTGAAAGTTACCACTAATTTGTTAGTGGTTTTGATAACTGTTAACGATAAACAAAGAAACATCGATTCTTAATTGAAAAGCCATAAAAGACTGAGAATTCGAAACAGAATAACAACAGTCCAAAATTAAACTTCAAAAACGAAGTTTAGAAGCTCGGATATTGAAGAAAATTTCGTTAAAATTAAGACTATTAAAGAGGATGGATGGTTTATGTTTCGGTGTTGTCAGTCCTGAAAACATTGATGGCATGTTTTGTTCGTACCTGGTTCAGTGAGTTGTGGCAAAGATCTTTGCCTGAGGAAGGGATTAAGTCCACTCCATTTGGCTCCCGTTTCCATAATGCCGTATCCATTTTTTCCATTGAACTTCAACTTGAAAATACGAATGTTGTTACGAAAGTCCCAGTTTTCTCCGTGAAACACTTCGCAGGAATTGTTGTCGTACTCCATCGTTAGTTCGTAATTGCGGTCACCTACTCGAGAGTACGAGAACGTTTTTGAGTCATCTGACAATGGAATTTAATTCCAAAGGATGTTATGAATGTGCATATTTAACATTTGCATGGGGAAAATTTAACAGGAATGCGTGAACAGCCTAGATACGCCATAGTTGCACATGCTATGAGACGACGTGTTGAATTCGGCAATTCCAAAGTTGCTCAAATGGCTCTATCAACCAAAAACGGCAATTTGAAAAATTACAAAAATACTTTGTTACCCTGAAAAACATATTAAAGAATACATCCCATTTTTCTTAAAGCCGAAAGATGTTTCTGAAGAATGGGATGTATTCCAGAAAATGGACCTTTTTGAAGTCATCGATCGAGCAAATTAGCATAATTCAAAATTGTATAAAATAAAAACCACTTTAAATATTGCAACCGAAATGACGTTAAAACCTGGCTGCAACATCCAAGAAGCGATTACAACTTCAATTATTGTTCAAAACGTAGTTTGAAGAGAGATTTGTATTTCGAATCGAAAGCATGTTTTTGGAAAAAAAAAATCAAATTTTGCTTAACATCTGTGGCGCATCCTACAGCACGTGCACGTGCTGAAATATCTAGGCTCATTGTGCTGCTTTCGGACTAAATTGTCCTTTTGCCATAATAATATACCAGCTTTGATTGAAATGGTAAAGTTGTTTTCATTGGCTATTTGAGCAAGATTACTTGACCATTGGTGGACATGACGGGTAATTGTGTTGCAAGGAGCACCGACTATTCCGTAAAGATAACTAGAATAATTATTAATAGTTTATTAATTGTTAAGAGTCTTTTGTCATATTGAAATTTTCTTGGCTAATTAATTACTTTTGTCCATTTGTTGTTATTGTTTCGAACAAATGAAACGGTGTTCCATTCTAGTATTTAATTAGAAAAAAATATACAATTTAGTGGTTTCGATAGTAAACTTTGAAAGATAAATTTTCTTACTTCTGTAACTCCTTTGATGGAAATTTCTCGATTGACGCAATTCCAGTTTTTAACACCTAAAAATTGTAAAAAAAATGTGCACTTCAAACTTTAATTAATGGACGTTTTTGAAGCACCACTATAAGGAGAAATTTCAGATTTTTTTTAGAAACTAGAAGGGTAGCTCAATCACGAAAATATATTTGCATGTTGTTATCTTTCAAAATAAACTTTTTTAAATAGACATTAGAAAGCTTAATTTAAAATATATCATCATGAAAATAATAAGTGATTGAGCTACCATTCTAGTTTACTAAACTAAGTAGAAATTAAAAATGGTTTACAAACTAGAAGGGCTAAAAGAGTATCTGAATCACTTAATAGTATTTTTATATGTTGATATTTTTCAAAATAAACTTTTTTTACAGACACAAAAAGCTTATTTTGATTTTTGAAAGATATCCAACTTGAAAATATCCATAAGCGATTAAGCGACGACCTTTCTAGTCTTTAAGGTGGTTTTAAAGGTGTAAACTCTGTAATTTTTGTGCGTACCGTGGTGCCTATCCTTTAGACCTCTGAGGAGAATCGTAGTTTCGTCTCTTTCGTCAATTTTCAAAGTTCCGTGAATTTCTCCGAATTGTTCGTTCCATTCTTTATCGTTCGTTCTAGTTTTTAAAGCAAAAATGAACTAAATTTGCTTTTAATTAGTGGTTAATAAATATAGGAATTTACAAATGCGACAATGCATCGAGCATGTTTCGTATTCCATCTTCTTTTGCAATTTGTTTTGCAATTATTCGAGCTTCGAAGTCGTGTGGAAATCCGGTGTAACTATTCATAGGTTTAAATCTATATAAAGAATTTTAATTAATTTAATTCATTATGAAATTAGAATAGAATCTCGATTATCCGGAAAAAAAATTTCGGGTAATTCCGACCGGCTTTTATCATAATAAAAATGTTATTTTAGTTTATGATTTTTAATTTTTCAATAGTGAAGGAGAGAATTAAAGTTAAAAAACGGATATTTTTTAGATTATCCGGACTTCCTGGTAATCCTGACTGGCTTTTATCATAATATAAATGTGTTTTCACTTTTATGAGTGGTTTTTATTTTTAACTTTCTGCTAGTGATGGAGAGAATTAAAGTTAAATAATGATTTTCCGGATTATCTGGATTTCCGGGTAATCCTAACTCGCTTTTATTATAATATAAATTTTTTTCCAGTTTTATGAGTGGTTTCGATTTTGAACTTTCTGATAATGAAGGAGACAATTAAAGTTAAATAAACAGTGATTTTCCGGATTATCCGGATTTCCGGGTAATCCTGGCTATCTTTTATTATAATATAAATGTTTTTTCAGTTTTATGAGTGGTTTCGATTTTAACTTTCCGATAATGAAGCAGATAATTAAAGTTAAAAAACGGCTATTTTCCGAATTATTCGGACTTTCGGTAATCCGTACTAAATCCGGGCGTATTTAGTCCGGATAATTGAGATTCTGCTTTATGTGAAATGTTAACAAGTCTCCTACATGAAGTTAAATTTAATTGGCAATACGTTATCGTAGTCAACTTTTGAAATTGCCTTCAGTTGCCCATTGAAAGTTATTCTCCATCTGAGCAACGGTTGAAGGACCTCGAAAGTTAATCCGGCGGCCGAGAAGGTTTGACCGTTCGTGTTGTAGATACGACAACCAGGTTGAATCGGTAGTTGGTATTCTTCACCGTTGGCCAGTTTGAGGTAAACGACGACTTCGGAACACCGGTCGTGAAGCCGGTTTATCCGAACTATCAAAACATCTCCGTAGTTGCTCGTTCCGCTGAATCCGACACTGTCCATTGCCTGAAATACAGTATATATGCAGTTTGATTAAGGCAGGCTTGACGTGGGCCACTTTGTGGTGCCACAAAGTGGTTGACACGGTTTGCTTTAGAGAGACCACCATTGAAAACAATGGCTAGCTGTGAGTCAGGCCACTGGTATGACCTTGTGGTCGGATTGAACCACTCATCGCCACTGCTTTAGGTTAGCCACTGATAAACGATGCTGTTCTTGTTGCAAATCAAGCAGCATGTAACTGAGAACCACCTACTGCTAGATGGCGCTATTTCTTAATGTAATCACCTTTATTTGTGCAGTGTACATGACGGGTTTACAATAATAATTACTATAATAACTAGAAGAGTTAATGAATCACGCAAATGCTATTTTCAAGTTGATATCGTGAAAAATAAAATTGTTATGGCTGTTTGAAAAAAGACAAAATTTTACATTTTGAAACATTTTTAATATCAAGAATATTGTTTTTTTTTTCAACTTTTAAGCCAAACTTCAAGTGAAAAACAAAAATGGCAAATGACAGGCAGTTAGAAATCGGGGAGAACTTCAGTTGGCTCGGCCCTTTTTATGACGACCGGCAACTTCTAATTGGTTTGTTGTGTGGTTCGACGTTGAAAAAGGGCGGAGCATGTGACGTCAGACACTACATAAACAACCAAATTAGAAGTTGCCGGTCGTCATAAAAAGGGCGGAGCCAACAGAAGTTCTCCCCGATTTCTAACTGCCTGTGGCAAATGAGCCCTTTTTAACATACATTGAGGTCAGTCTCAAGTGGCCTTGGGTTTTCTCGCAAGATGGCTTCCGGAAGTGACCTGGTTCCATATTTTCTTGCATCTTTTGTGTCCATTTCGAATCCAAACATGGGTCCAGTGTTTTTCTTCCATAACCATAAGTAGCAGTAGGCGAATACATGCTGTAATTTGTTCAACAACCCTAAAAAAGTAGAAATGAACTTTCTAGTTTTTTATATATATATATTATATATTTCTAAAGTTATTTAACTTACTATTTAAAAAAATAAGGTTGAGGCCTGTTGATTGGTTATTTTCAAAAAAAGTGTTGCAAAGATAAAGAAAAATTAAAAGGAAACTTTACTGTGAATAAGTCCAAAGTTAGTTAGAAACTAGAATAGTAAATTGCGATGAGCTGGAAGCAATAAGGTGGTTTTTAAAGTGTAAATGGTCATTTTCGAATTGTACTTTTTTGCGTTTTACGAGCAACACTAAAGAGGTAATTAAAGTGGTTTAGAAACTAGAAAGGGTAGCTCAATCACTTAAAAGATATTTTCATGTTGATATCTTTTAAAATAAACTATTTGACAGTATTTGAAGTTGAGAAATTTCAAACCTCACTTAAAAAGCTTATTTTAAAAGATATTAATATCAAAATAGCTTCATCATGCAAAATTTGAGATCTTTTAAAATAAACTTTTTATAGAACCAAAAATTAATAGTCATTTTAAACCTGATATAAAAAGCTTATTTTGAAAGATATCAAACATAAAAAAAATACTCTTAAGTGATTTAACTACTCTTCTAGTTTATTAAACAGTTTCAATTTTTTTCCACAGCGGTTTTAGAAGCAATAATATGGAGATTTTGAAAGTGTATTAGAAACTAGAAGGGTAGCTTAATCATTATTATAGAGCAAAAAATATTAAATTTATTTTGTTTAAAATTGGATCATTTTTTTAATCTAACATAAAAAGTTTAATTTGAAGGATATCAATAATAGGATATCAATAATTTTAGCGATTTTGTTATTAATTTTAGCGATTTTGTTATTAATTTAGGCGCTTTTGTTAATAATTTTAGCGATTTTGTTATTAATTTTAGCGATTTTGTTATTAATTTAGGCGATTTTGTTATTAATTTTAGCGATTTTGTTATTAATTTAGGCGCTTTTGTTATTAATTTTAGCGATTTTGTTATTAATTTTAGCGATTTTGTTAATAATTTTAGCGATTTTGTTATTAATTTTAGCGATTTTGTTATTAATTTAGGCGCTTTTGTTATTAATTTTAGCGATTTTGTTATTAATTTTAGCGATTTTGTTATTAATTTAGGCGATTTTGTTATTAATTTTAGCGATATTGTTCTTGAACTGATTTACCTTGAAATGATGAAGTTTGATAAAGTATAAAACCGACAATAACCACAATTGTAAGAAGCAGAAACATTTTTCAAAATGTAATATTTGTGTTCCTGGTTGAGAATAATGCAACTAAACAAATGAGAGACAAACTTCTTCCGTTTTTTTCAAAAATCCCTTTGTTCAATTTGCAATAATATCAAATGGTAGAATTCATATTTTCTGCTGACTTGTTACTTTTAAATATTACTTAAATTACAGGTACATTTAATTATGCTTCAGGGCTTTTTTTTCATTGCAACATATTTAAACTTACTTAGATTTCGACCTTTTTTTTTCTTCTTCTTCAGAGAATAGGCATTTTTTTCTGCTTTACTTTCCGCCTTTGGTTATTTTTATACTTCTGGTGTTTGAAACTTCTTCAACTTAAAACACTTGAGGCCAAGATCTAATATGCAGAAAAAACGTTGATTGAAATTTCAACTGAAAACAGAATTAGAATAGTTTTAAATAATTCTATTTATTTGACAGAAAATAAAAGCTGAATTTTTTTTTTTCAACTTTTTTTCTTTTTCTGTAATTAGATGAATTATATTTTCTATCACATTTTTCAGTCAGCGTTTTCTGCATGTGTGTAGATCTTGGCTAAACACATTGTTTAGGCATTCTGCATTATTTACTCAAATTTATATAATTTTATTCTATTTGTTTGGCATAAAGTAGACAGAAAATAAAAGCAGAATGTTTTTAAACTTTTTCTTCTTCTGAAATTAGATAAATTATGTTTTCTATCACATTTTTCAGTCAGCGTTTTCTGCGTGATCTTGACTAACCACATTATCTAGGCATTCTGTATTATTTACTCAAATTTATATAATTTTATTCTATTTGTTTGGCATAAAGTAGACAGAAAATAAAAGCTGAATTTCTTCGAGCGTTTTTCTTCTTCTGAAAATTAGATAAATTCTATTTTCTTTTCGGATTTTTACTTTGTGGTTTCTGCTTATGTCGTACTTGGCCTAACTCGTTATCCAGACATTCTTCATATTTCTTCAAATTTATCTAGTTTAAATAATTCTGCCTATTTGGCAGAAAGTATGCGAAAATAAAAGCTGAATTTATTCCAACTTTTTTTCAAATCAGATAATTTTGTTTTCTGCCGCATTTTCAATCAGCATTTTCTGCATATGTGGATCTTGGCTAAACACATTATCTAGGCATTCTGCATTATTTTCTCAGATTTATATATTTTAAATAATTCTATTTATTTTGCAGAAAATAAAAGCTGAATTTCTTCTAACTTTTCTTTCCAACATTTGATAAATTTTATTTTTTGTCACATTTTCAGTTAGCTTTTTTCTGCATGTGTGAACCTAATTAGCCTAAGGGAAGAATCAAACACACACAAACACATATGCAAGATGAAAAATATCCATAAATGATTGAACTACCCTTCTAGTTTCTAAAACGCATTCAAGATTTTCTTCATTTTGCACCAAAGGATTCATCAAAATGAATGAAAGGAAAAATTAATATGTAACCATAATTATTACAAAGACATCCTGGAATTCAAGAATAAGGTTTAGCCTCGAAAATTCTAATACCTAGCGCGCACACACAGCTGATAATTTAAATGCATTTAAATAATAAACGTGTTCTACAGAGCCCTGTGAAGGACAAACAAACAATATATCGAATTCAATTTATTCAGTTAATAATCTTGAAAATATTGAGTTAATACTTAAATATATTAAATATTGACATTAAAATATTGATTTCGTATTTCAATTTTAAAATATTAATAATTAAAGTCAATTTTTATTTGGTGTTCATGTCCTTAACTGGATTCCGTATAATTCACTTAAACACATTTAATTTGATTTCATTTAACTCATGTGTGTACAAGGTAAATATAAGTGAAACTTGAAACTTATACTTTGTACACATATGAGTTAAATGAATTCAAATTGTGTTTAAGTGAATTATACGGAATCCAGTTAAGGACATGAACACCAAATAAAAATTGACTTTATTATTAATATTTTAAATTAAAATACTAAATCAATATTTTAATGTCAATAGTTTATATATTATTTTTAAGCATTATTAACTCAATATTTTAAGACTAGTGGGGTAACCCTTCATAAATGACGGGAGCAAAATTCAC
Organism: Brachycybe producta; assembly: GCA_036925085.1. Lineage (NCBI taxonomy): Eukaryota > Metazoa > Arthropoda > Diplopoda > Playtdesmida > Andrognathidae > Brachycybe > Brachycybe producta. The sequence continues at coordinate 80,612 of JAUPFP010000078.1, forward strand.
AGGCAATTGTGCCCAGCATTAGAATTTTTTTTCTCCGCCCTTTTATGCCGTCAGACCAAGTAACAAATCCAATTAGAAATTGATGACGTTCATAAAAGGGCTGAGCAAAAGAAATTCTAATGCTGGGCGCAATTGCCTGTGATAAATTCTAGTTTAATTTTGCTACTCTTATCCCCTCCCCTCCCCTCCCACGTCGTTTGTTCCTTTTTTACTCCTTTCATTTCAATTTCAGTCACCCCCTCCCCTTTTATTCCCCTCCACGTTTTCCTCTCTCTCTCCCCCCCCCTTCTACACTTTCCAACCCTTTTCCCCCCTCTCCAGTTTAATATCATGGGGTTCTTGGATGGGGAGTGTGCAACATATAGTTGACCTTGAGAAAAAAAGCAGTTCATTTATTCAAATTTATATAAATTGCGATGTTACACACACACACACACACACACACAGAATTGGCGTAATATATATATATATAATTATTAACTGAATAAATTGAATTCGACATATTGTCCTTCACAGGGCTCTGTAGAACGTGTTTAATATTTAAATGCATTTAACTGTGTATGTGTGTACAAGGTATTAGCTTGAACTCTGAACAGGGTTTTCAACATAGAATGATAAACCTGTTTTACCCGAGTATTTTTTTTTTTGGAAAAGTGGTTTTCTATATTGTAACCCTGCTTAGAGGGTTCAAGTGGTAAATTTATCTTCATGAATTTTTAAACTCTTCCTCTTTTGTAATTTGTGAATTATATTTTTGTTACGTCCTTCAGAAATCAAATATTACAATACTCACGATATATTTTAAAAAACACAATTGAATGATTGACATTGTCAAGGTTCATTATTATTACAACATCTAATTACAAATGACTGGCAAGATTATCTAATTTGAAATATCTTGCATCAGTTATTATTTATTTTATTTTAAAAAATGAACAATGGAGTTGGGTTTTTTTTTTTTGAAATTCTAGTTTTTAAAAAAAATAATATATAGTATGATATATAATTAAATATGAATGAATGACAGTGAAAAAAGTAACCATTAAGTAACTTCAAATTAGTTCAAAAGACTAAAAGAGAATCTTTTAAAATAAACTTTTTATTGAGAGTTTTAAGTTGAAGATTTTCGTTTTTGAACTTAAACTTGATTAAATTGGGTTTAAATTGTAGACGCTTTTTTTAACTCAGGTTATCCTGTCTTTCAAGTGCGAAAAATAAGAAAAACTAGAAATTGATTTAGAAACTAGAAGGGTAACTCAATCACTTAAGGTTATTTTCATGTTGATATCTTTTAAAATAAACTTTTTATAGACAGAAATTTAAAAAATATCGTAGTATAGTCATTTTCAAACTCAAATAAAGTTTTATTTTGAACGATATCAACATGAAATTACTACCCTTCTAGTTTCTAAAACACTTCCGATTTTGTCCTTAAATAGTAAAATTTTTTTTAAAAAAAAAACTTGGAAGCAATTTAGAAACTAGAAAGGTATCTCAACCACTTAAGGGTGTACTTATATTGAAATCTTTCAAAATAAGCTTTTTATGTGAGTTTGAAAATGATTAAACTTTAACCGGATGGTGTTTTTTTTTAATTTTGTCTGTAAGTTTTAATTTAAACGATATCAACATGAAAGTACTATTAAATTTTAGTTACCCTTCTAGTTTCTAACACACTTTCAATTATGTTATATTAAGAAATAGATTTGCAATAAATAACAATTGTTTTTAAGTTTTTATTTATTCAAAATTAGGCCTAGAACAATTTGAGCCAGAAATGGTACAATTATATACAGTATATATATTAAGCCAGGTCTGTGTGTGTGTGTGTGTGTGTGATTAACGCTGTACAAACAAGGATAAAAACCTTGAAGCACGTCGGAATTTATATAAATTTGAATAAATGAACGGCTTTTTTTTCTCAAGGTCAACTATATGTTGCACACTCCCCATCCAAAACCCCATGATATTAAATTGGAGAGGGAGAAAGGTTGTAAAGTGTAGAAGGGGGGGGGGGGGGAAGAAACTTGGAGGGGGGAGTGGGAGGGGGTGACTGAAATTATAATGAAAGGAGTAAAAAAAGGAACAAACGACGCGCATGCGCACACCAGAGAAAATGAAAAACTCATTTTCTCTTTCAAATATAAAAAGGGGAGGGGATAAGAGTAGCAAAATTAAACTACAGTTTATCATAGGCAATTGTGCCCAGCATTAGAATTTTTTTTGCTCCGCCCTTTTATGAACGCCATCAATTTCTAATTGGTTTGTTACTTGGTCTGACGTCATAAAAGGGCGGAGGAAAAGAAATTCTAATGCTGGGCACAATTGCCTGTGAATTTTGCTCCCGTCATTTATGACACCCCACTAGTTATTATATATTAAACAACCATAAATAATACAATTTAAACAATTTATTTTGTAAGAAGGAAAAAAAATGAAAATTTAACAATAAAAAAGTCCACTTAATCAGCTTTAATTGTTAATTTCCGGTTCTTTGACTTTAAAAAAAAACATTACTGTAGTTTATTTTGCACAATTGAAACTTGAGACATTGAAAAAAGTACAAATAACCTTTCTAGTTTTTTGTTTATACTTTGTGTAATGTATTTTGAACGCAAAAAAATACATTGTTTGGTTCCGAATTCACTTTTCAACTTTTCCAATTGTTCCTTTTGTTGCATTTAGTAAAACAATTTCACCTGGAAAATAAAACATATTAAAACCCAAGTGTTAGTAAAGGTCCAAATTTAAGAAAGAAACTTGACACTTGAACCCTCTGAATAGGGTTCCAACATAGAAAAAAAAAAACCTGTTCGAGAGAGTGTCTCAAAAACAAGTTTTTTTTTATATTCGAAACCTGTTCAGAGGTTTCAAGTTGAAGTTCAAGTGCTAAAGCCAAAATCTAACAAGGAAACTTGAACTTCAACTTGAAGCCTCCTGAGCAGGTTTTCAACATAAGAAAAAACTCCTGTTCACGATTGCTTATCAAACGATGGGTTTTTATGTCCAAAACCTGTTCAGAGGCTTCGAGTTGAAGTTGAAAGACCAAATACAAAAAGGAAACCTGACACTTGAACTTCAACTTGAACCCTCTGAATAAGGTTCCAACTTTGAAAAAACTCCTGCTCAAGAGGGTCTCAATGAAAAGTGTTTTTCTACATTCGAAACCTGTTCAGAGGCTTCAAGTTGAAGTTCAAGTGCTAAAGCCAAAATCCAAGAAGGAAACTTGACATTTGAACTTCAACTTGAACCCTCTGAATAAGGTTCCAACTTTGAAAAAACTCCTGTTCGAGAGGGTCTCAATGAAAAGTGTTTTTCTACATTTGAAACCTGTTCAGCGGCTTCAAGTTGGAAGTTCAAGTGCTAAAGCCAAAATCCACGAAGGAAACTTGACACTTGAACTTCAACTTGAAGCCTCCTGAACAGGTTTTCAACATAACTGTTCACGAATGCTTATCAAACGATGGGTTTTTATGTCCAAAACCTGTTCAGAGGTTTCAAATTGAAGTTCAAGTGCTTAGTTTCCCTGTTAAGTTCTATTAGATGTATTGGGTCCACTTGTGATACCGGTTTTAAATATTTTCGTTGCATTTTCCACTCCGACCAAACACGGTAGTCCGAACTCTCTCGCAACCACGGCACCTTTTTTTGTAAAATAAAAAAATGTTTACGACATTTTCACTTTTAAATTGGACCCAAAAGGGGAATTCAGTTTACTCGTCTAGTTTTTAAAATACCATGCGAGATCAATCCTCCGATTTCCGTTACGACACCCGATAACATTGGAAAGTACGGACTCCATCCAATGTCCGTGGCATGTGTTATTAGGATGTCACCGGGCTTTATAAAAAAAAAAAGAAACCACGTGTTAATAATTCGGTTAACACAAAAGAAATGTTGTTCTCATTTCGTGTTAAACGGTTTTCTTCAACTGTACCTCAATGGTATGGATTTCTTCGTATGTTCGTATTACACGTGCAGGACCCTGACTTAACCCGTGGCTCACTGTGAGACCTTTTTTTTAATTATGGGAAAAGATGTAAATAATAAACGTTTTTAGGAAAAAATGTTTTATTTTTCAACAGAATTTGGTGGTAAAACAAGAGGAAGATATTTTTAATGAACAGGGCTCGGACTTTTATGCACTTATCATGCAACTGTTTCTCAATCTGTGGCCCCCAAGAGCCAATTGTGAAGTAACAATCCCGTTAAGATCAACAAACAATTATGATTTTTCAATCAAAAACATTGGTTTAGAGGCTAGAAAACTAGTTGACAGGTGATACTAACCAAGACATGTAGCCTCTAACCAGCCGTTTTGATTTTTAAAAAAAGCATAATTGCAGTTGCTCTAATAATGATTACGTCACAATTGGCACTTGGGCCACAAATTGAGAAGCATTTGCTTTTGATATTTTGCATAAAAATCCGAGCCCTATTAATGAATAATAAACACATTTTTCGCGAATTACTCGAAACTAGAATAGATAATGAAAATGAGATGTCTTTTAATGATTGATATCTTTCAAAATAAACGTTTTTTTCGCCAGTTTGAAAAAAAAACACAATTTTAGTTGTTTTTAATGCAAACGTAATTGATATTTAAACACCTTTTACAAGTTTATCATGAAAGATATCAACATGAAAACACCTTAAGGTGGCTTTATAGATATTCATTTTGCTTTTGTTCTCTCAGACGGCGCCACTGTAGTGGCTAATGCTAAGCTCCATAGACGTTTTTGTAAAATGTGGACGCAAAAACGTCAAGCGAACGATTTTTTTTTAGAAACAACATTATAAAAATTTTCAAATTGTTTTTAAAACTAGAATAGTAAAAGATAATGTTAAAAAGTTTTTTTCATTTGCAATATCTTACAAAATGAACAATTTTATAGTTCAGTTTGAAAAATGACCCGTTTTTTTTTTTCGATTTTTCTATTGAAATTCCATGAAAAAACTATTTTCGGCCTTTTTCTTTTTTTCAAACTTGTCATAAAAAGTTTATTTTGAAAGATATCATCATTGAAAAAACTTTTAACATTATCAGTAACTATTCTAGTTTTTAAAACACTTTGAATTTTTTTTCGTAATGTTTCAGTGGCGCCATCTGAGAAGACAAAAACAAAATAAATATCTATTTAGTCAACCTTTAAGTGGCTCATTTACTTTTCTAGTTTCTAACACACCTGTGACTTCTGTGAGACCATTTACTTGAAACCTCGCATCATTTGCTTCTATCTGTAAAACATCGAACAATAAGTGTTTTAAAACACCAAATTAAAAAAGGGCCAATTGGCCCTTGAACCCTCTGAACAGGGTTCCATAATAGAAAAACATTTCATTGAGCATTATTGAGCATATATGTATTCTACTGAAAGAGTTCAAGTTAAAGTTCAAGTGCCACGTTTAGTTTTCTTGAATTTGAACGTTGATACTTCAAACTGTAACTTAAACCCTCTGAGTAGGATCTCAGCTTAGAAAAACCCTCTGATCAGGGTTCCAACATAGAAAAACCCCTTCTTATTGAGTAATCTTTAAGATGATTTTTCTATATTGGAACCTTGCTCAGAGAGTACAAGTAGATGTTCAAGTGGCACGTTTTGTTCTCTTGAATTTGGACCTTAGTACTTGAACCCTCTAAGCAGGTTTCCTCCATTTTTTTCTATTTCAGAACTCTGCACAGAGTTTTTTTTATGATGAAACCCTGCTGAGAGGCTTCAAGTAGATGTTTCAAGGTGCCACGTTTTGTTTTCTTGAATTTGAACCTTAGTACTTGAACCCTCTGAGCAGGTTTCCTCAATTTTTTTCTCTATTTTAGAACTTTGCTCTGAGAGTTTTTTATGTTGAAACCCTGTTAAGAGGCTTCAAGTGCCAAGTTTTCTTTTAAAAGTTTTTTTTAAAATTTCAGTCTTAGTTGCTATAGTAGTAGATAACACCCGCCTGTAGACGGGTGTTATTTATTACTAATTACTGATTAATTACGGGTTTTGGAAATCCGGTTATAATATCCGGAAATCGTAACCGATCTTTGTATTTATAAAGCCGCTTTCGTTGTTTAGCTCTGAAATGGTAGCAAAATGGAGTATGTTTTTTTATGTTAAGCCCTTTCGTGAGTGTGGGATTATGGGAAATAGCTGATCGTTAGGAAGAAACAGGAAGAAACCTTCTTAAAAGTTTAACCGATCTCGAATCGATGAATTTTCCGATCTCTTCGTGAGTCATAAAGAATAGAAGGTCTTCTTCCGGTAACATTCCTTCCGTTACCATAAGATGTGCCAAATGCCGATATCCTTTACGAAAACCGTCGATCACTTTCATCAATGTTGACTGTAAAAAAAAAATATTGAATACTCGGAATGAAATTTACTCGGAAATTCACAATTGCGGAATTTTTTTTCCCCATTGGTTACGGTACCTTTGACATTTCTCTTTGGCAAACACCTTCTTTGCAATAGGATATCATCCAAGAAAATATCCACCTAAAACAAAAGTTTACAAAGTTTTTTTTTAGTCAACGGCTTCATTATTCTAGTTTTTAGTACACTTGATTATTCTAGTTTTTAGAAGTGATTTTTAAAACAAAATTTGGTAATCTGTTAGAAAATAAAGAAATGAGTGAAAGAAAGGTATTTTGGTGATGATATCTTTCAAAATAAACTTTTTTAGGAGCAACAGTTAGAAGTTTTTTTTTAGCAACTAGAATAGTAAGAAATGAAAGAAAAGTATTTTCATTATGGAATTGTTCAAAATAAACTTTTTAGAATCAACTTTAAAAAAGAATTTCAAAGGTTTCTTAAAGACTGGAATAGTAAAATAATTGAACTAAAAAAAATTTGTATGTTTGATATCTTTCAAAACAAACTTCAAAGTTTGTTAGAAACTAGAAATGTAAATGAATACGAATGACATTTCTCAAAATAAACTTTTTACAAACAACAGTAAGAAGAGACTAGACTAGAACAGAACATGTTCGCGAACATTTCCAAAGAACATGTTCGTTATTCTGTTCACTGTGGCGGGAGTGCACAAACTTGAACAGAACATGTTTGCAACGTGTTCCCAGTTGGTAACCCTCATAATGGATGTTCGGGGGGAAATGTTCGCCAAGAAGTCCAAACTACTCCTGGCCCGAACACGAACATCCTTTGACGTGATGGGCAAAAACCAACAACTTTTGGATCGGAGCCGAACGAAACAAGAAACAAAAATTTGTTACAGAAGTCCGGGCAAAACCGTTCACACTGTTCGCGAACAACAGTGTTCTGTTCGTTTTTCTGGACACACATCCTAATAAAATTGCTCTCACCTATTAATTCTTGATGGACTTTGTTTCATTTTATTCAACATTTCATCTTTGACGATTTCTTTGGAAACGCTTTCGTTATATTTTGAGCTTTTTATTAGGTTCTGTAAAACCTTTATTAGATTTTCCGGTTGCATGTCCCAACTTAACGAATAAACGTCGAGCTGCCATTTTGTAAAACAGTATTTAACATTGTTATCACTTCAACTCTTGTTTACTCTCCATTTGGAGAATATCTTTACTAAGAAAGTGAAAGTGTTTAAGAAACTAGAATAGTAAATGAACCACTTAAAGATGGCTTTATAGATATTTATTTTGTCATTGTTCTCCCAGATGGGGGAGACGTCAGTCAGTCAGTGACAGTGACCAGATGGCTCCATAGACGTTTTTGTTAAATTTGGAAGCAAAAAAAACGTCAAGCGAACGTTTTTTTTTTTAGAAGCAACATTATGAAAAATTCAAATTGTTTTCAAAACTAGAATGGTAAAAGATGATGCTAAAAGTTTTTTCATGGCAATATCTTAAAAAATAAACAATTTTATAGTTCAGTTTGAAAAACGACCCTTTTTTTTATTTTTTCCATTGAAATTTCATGAAAAACTATTTTCGGCCTTTTTTTCAAACTGTGATAAAAAGTTTATTTTGAAAAATATCATAATTGAAAAAACTTTTAGCATTATCACCAACTATTCTAGTTTCTAAAACACTTTGAATTTTTTTCGTAATGTTTCTTCCGAAAAACGTTCGCTTGAAAAATAGAAATTTTCTCTCAAAAAAGCAGGTGTAAAGGGGGAAGAGACCGCGTATAGAACATAAAGGCCATTGCAGGTGGCGCCCTCTGAGAGGACAAAAACATAATAAATATCTATAAAGTCACCTTAAGTGATTCTTAAACAAAATTAATCAAAATGAAGCATCATAACCTCTTTGTAGCCTCGATGTCCATGTCTTTCTATGAATTCGGAAAATGTTTTTCCGGAGTCTTTATCGTTCATTTTAAACCATTCAAGAGCTTCCTAAAATTTAAATAATAAACAATTAAATTAATTTTGTGGCCGTTTTGAGAGTAATTATTCAAATTCAACTACAATAGAAACTGTTTAAACACGAAATAGGAAGAAATCTGAATATTTTTTCGCGTTAAACGAATTTTCGTGTTAAATTAGTTTTCGTGTTAAACGAAATAATATTTATGCTGTTTTAAAGGACAATATTGAAAATATATTTCGTGTTAAACGGTTTTTTCTTGTTATTTTCTTACTGATGGAGACATTTCGCAAAATTTGATCGGATCAATACCCTGAGAAATTGCATTTGCCAATCGCTATAACGATAAAAAAAATAACGACAAGAAGTGAAACATTTAACGATATATGACAACCGAAAATGCGGCAAAAAAGTACCAAAATGCCGAAAGGAGCATCTCCGCTTTCAACGCCGAGCGAACCTCCGACTAAAGCGGCAAAATCGGAATATTTATCGATGTAATCTTTTGATCGGAACGGAAAAAATTTTTACAAAATTAATAATTTCTCATATTTTTTTCAAGTTTACACCTTTAGTTCATTATAGCTTAGTTTGTCAATATTTTAAAACAAAGTTCGGAAAAATTTTAAATTTGTTAGATACTAGAAAAGTAAAAAAATAAGCTGAAGATATTTTCATAGCGATATCTTTCAAAATAAACTTTAAATGGAAGTTTAAAGAGTGGAAATTTTATGATTTATTTTAAAATAAACTTGAAATAAAACAATCAATCAAATTACCATAAAAAGTTCATTTTAAACGATATCGGTATAAATTATGGAATTTATGGATACTGGAATAGTAAAAGAAGTGAAAGTAATTTTTATAGCGATATCTTTCAAAATAAACTTTAAATGGAAGTTTTTTTAAATTTCCATATAAAGTTTTATTTGAAATTCTGCAAAAAAAAATCAATAAAATCGCCATAAGAAGTTCATTTTAAACGATATCGATATAAATTATTATCGATACTAGAATAGTAAAAGAATGAGCTCTAATTATTTTCATGGCGATATCGTTCAAAATAAACTTTAAATGGAAGTTTAGAAAGTATTTATGATTTTTCTGGGGTTTTTTTTCATGATAACTCTCGACTACAATACAATGTTTAAGAGAAGTGTAATGTGACCCCAGCTTTTAAACTTTGAACTATAAAAAACAACCATTTTCTGAAAGGTATTTCAAAATGGTCATGTTCCAACAGTAGGATCCCGTCGAAATTTCCAAATGTAGTTTCGTTGCCTTTTTATTACGGAAAAAAAAAGTAAAAAGTTTATTTTATAAAACGTCAATTTGGCAAATATTTTCTTTTGCAATTTACCCTTTTAATGTCGCACAAATGTTTGTTTATTTCGCTAAAAACACTTTTTGTCGTAATTTCGTCGATTCCCCGTTTTGGATAATTTGAAAATTCCTTGAGAATTGTTTTCAAGCGACTTTTACTGAAAAACATTGACTTTAAAAAAATATGCAAATTATCAGCAAAATATGCAAATTTAAAAGTGAAAAGTTGATTGTGTTCTGTTTTTCAGGTGCAAAATGAAGAGAAACTTCAAAAGTGTTTTAGATACTAGAATGGCAGATTAATCAAATAAGACTATTTTCATGCAGATATCTTTCAAAATAAACCTTTCATAGCGATTTCAAATTTACAATTAATGGATTTCACTTGAGTTTGAGCCAAAAGTCTGAAAAATTTTGTAACACCCTGTAGCAACAGAATGGTGAGACACCCTGCAGAAATTCCTTTCTGTCAGTATGGTATGGCACCCCTTGGTGCACAGATGTTCAGACTTGGGTGGGCCGAATTCTAAGTGAATTCGTGGAACCCAGTCGGACCGTGACAATTGGGAATAGAGTCCCAAAAATACCTTTCCTTTTAAGGTAATATCATCGACCCAGGGCAATGATTGGCCCAGTTGGTCAATCATTGAGCCCTGAGGTGACAATCGCCCCTCCCAGGAGACCGGACAAGTGTGTCTGAGGCTTGAGTATGAGGACAGTTCAGTTACAGAGTTCCGAGAGTGAACTTGAACGGAGTGGATTTGATTTTTACTTAAAAGAGTGTTGTGTGTAAGATTGATTGAGTTCTAGGACTCCGGAAATAACTGAGTATCCAGCAGAAGGTACTCAGACACCGCCTGAGTCCCTCTGCCTGAACCCTCCAACAACTCAACGTAGAAGGACTAAAGCGCCATCGGCATTGTCAAGCCCTATACAGGAAGGTTCCCGAGAAAACGGTCTTTTTGTGGGCCGTTATCAGGTCGGACTAGCAAATGTCTCGACTGGTGAAAGCTGCTTTAGGAGCAGGGGCTGGTCCGCCAATCGAGTCGGCGGCGCCACCGGTTCAAAACAGTCGAAACGGTGGCGCAAAAGGGCCAGCCACGTCACTATTTTGCCATTTTCAAACTAGGCCTACTATAAAAAGTTTATTTTAAAATATCTCTTAAAGTATTCAGACTTGACTCTTCTAGTTTATAAAAAAAAATAGTCAATTGAAATTGCCAGATTTGTTGTGATTTTTTTTTTACTTACTCGTAATACTTGAAGAAGCATTCTGTTTTTGACAAAATTTGGAGGATTGTCAACTCTTTCAATCGTTAATTTTAAAACATCTCCATCTTTACCGCCAACCATACTTCGACCGAAGTAAACATTGTCCACATCCTTAGCATTAGTGTCATCCTCCAATTGGAAATTCCACATTTTTGACTATTTGATAGAAACAAAATATCAAAGAAACAAATAGCTGTTAGAAACTAGAAAGAGTAAACGAATCAATTATAAGGATTTTCATAAGGGATGATGCATTGAGTTGGTAGCATTTTTTATGAGGGTATCGTTCAAAATAAACTTTTTATCTAAAGGAGCACAAAGTTTATTTGAAGTGTAAATAATCGAGTGGTAGCATTTTTATGACAATATTGTTCAAAATAAACTTTTTTTTTTATCTAAAGGAGCACAAAGTTTATTTGAAACCAATTGTGGTAGCATTCTTATGATGACATTGTTTAAAATAAGCTTTTTATCTAAAGGAGCTCAAAGTATATTTGAAACTAGAAGTGTAAAGAAATTGAGTGGTACCATGTTTATGACGATATCGTTCAAAATAAACTTTGTATCTAAAGTACATTGGAAAGTAAACTAGAATGTTTTTTGGTGATTTTTTTAAAAATCTATATCGATGCAGAAATTCAAGTACGTAGTTTTGTAGAAGCATTTTTTCAAAAAAAAAATTCAGTGTCTTAAAAACTAGAAGAGTAAAGGAACAGAGTGGATGTATTTTTATGACAAGATTTTTTAAAACATTTTTTTTTTATAAAAGTTCGAAAGAAAATGTTCGCTTCAGAATGTTTTTGCTTTTTTTTTACGAACTGTCATTAAAAAGTTTATTTTGAAAGATACCCTTATAAAAAAAAATACAACAACTCGATTTTTTTACTATTCTAGTTTCTAACACACTTTGAATATCTTTTAAAAAATGCTTCTAAAAAGTTAGTACTTGAATTTCCGCACCTTTGTCTTAAACAAAAACTGAACACGTGCCTGCATTGGACTATTCAAAGAATGTCCGTAAAATTCAGGAGTTTCATTCGTCACGGGATCGTATTTTTGTCGTGTAAATTTCCAAGTCAACACATCCTGCAATTGAACCAATAAAACAAGTTACTTTTAGAAGTTACTTTTACGGATTGTATCCGTTAAAAGAAGACCTGTACCGTTATACTTATGGCAATAGCTCTCATGTATGAGGACGAGGCTAGCGTACTTTTTGTTCCCGGCATAACTTCTCTGTACGTAAATGAAAAAAAAAACCAAAAAGTTTATTTTAAACTTTATGGGGATAGAGACATTTTTCCTAAAGACACTTGCCCTAAAGCGACATTTGCCCTAAACCATTTTCCCTAAAGACACTTGCCCGAAGGACATTTGCCCTAAAGAGACATTTGCCCTAAACCATTTGCTCTAAAGACACTTGCCCTAAAGAGAAATGTGCACTAAACCATTTTCACTAAAGACACTTGCCCTAAACCATTTGCCCTACGGACACTTGCCCTACGGACACTTGCCCTAAGGACATTTGCCCTAAACCATTTGTCCTAAAGACACTTGCCCTACGGACACTTGCCCTAAAGACATTTGCTTTAAACCATTTGTCCTAAAGACACTTGCCCTACAGACACTTGCCCTAAAGCCATTTGCCTTAAAGACACTTGTCTTAAAGACACTTGCCCTAAAGGGACATTTACCCTAAACCATTTGCCCTAAAACAACTATTTTGTTCTCTCTACACTACTGATTAGGGCAAATGTCTCTTTTGGGCAAATGTCTCACACCCTGTTTTATGATTTGGTATTTTAAAATAAACGTTTTAGATAAAAACAGCTTTGAACAATAAAAATTACGGTTGTTACAAACTGGAATGGTAAATAAAAAGGATTAAAATAGACATCTTTCAAAATAACCTTTTTAATTTTGTCTTAAAATAACTTTAATGAATTTTTGTTAAAGAAATAGTTTGTTTAAAACTAGAAAAGTGAAATAATATGACAGGCTGTTTATAAAGGTTGTTTTTTATTTAAATTAGATACTGCCGTAAAAAGTTTATTTTCAAAGATATCGTGTAAATTTTTACGTCATTTTTTGACTGAACGCGGAGGAATCGTCGTACCCGTAATTTGCCGTCGAATAAATTTCCATGTCCGTTCTCAAAGGAGTGTCGAATTCGTGAAGAACATCAAAATCGGTCAAATTGTTTTCCGTTGTTACTGGTCTAGACTAGAAAGTGTAAATTGTTATAAAATGAGACATTTGCAAAAAAAAAAAAAAATATTCAAAATGAAACATAAGCAATTTAAATTCTTAAAGAAAACAACTTTAAGAAAAGATTGAAAGTGTTTTTAGAGAATAGAAGAGTAAATGACTAGATGACTAAATAACTAGCACAGTGACAAAGTGTTTTAGAAACTAGAAGAGTAGCTCCATCACTTAATGATTATCACTTAAAGATTATTTTCACGTTGATATCGTTCAAAATAAGCTTTTTATAAAGAAAAATTAAGTTGAGTCATTTTGAAAATGATATAAAAAGTTTTTTTTTAAATATCAAACACGAAATTAAACTTAAGTATTTGAGCTACCCTTCTAGTTTCTAAAAACACTTGTTAGTTTTCTCTTCAATTTTCACCTGAAAGACAGAAATAACCAATGGTTAAGAGAGGCGGTTTACACTTTTAACTTAAGTCTGTTTTAAAAACTAGAAGAGTAAATCAATCACGTCCTTGAGTGATAGATTTACTCTTCTAGTTTTTAAGAGAGATTTCAGTTTCTCTTCGTAATTACTTACTTGTAGAAGGTAAATTTGGGTTTGTTTGACGGCCCATTCGAGATCTCTCGCATTTCCGTAACTTTTTTCAAGATAAATTGCAATTTCTCCCAACTTTATTACGAGTTTATCGCTGAGAGTAAATTTCGATGCTTGTTCTGGACTGATGTTAGTTGTTACGAGTCCATTGTTAGCTACGAAAAAAAAAAGTGAATTTTGAACAATTTCGATAAACTCTCTCCGCGATAGTTTTTTTCTTTACCTGACGTCATTGTGATTTTGAGATTTTTCTTTCCGACGTATCTTTCTGCGACTCGTAATTTATCATCGGTGCTTCGTTCGAGCAGAACCGAGTCCGGATCGACAGATCCCGAGACGACACTCTTAAAAAAAGCAAAGCAGAAAATGAAAACTTAAGAAACTAGAAGGATCACATTAAATAATGAACATGTCGTCGTGGTTGATAATCTTTCTTATTAAAGTTGCTTCTAAAAAGTTTATTTTGAAAAATATCTTCATAAAAAAAAATACTTTTCTGCTTATTCTTTTTTCTTTTCCAGTTTTTAAGAAACTTTTAATTTATTTTTAAAGTTGCTTATAAAAATTTCATTTTGAAAGATATTATGAAAGTACGCTCGTACGTTTAGACTATTTTTACTATTCCAGTTTCTAACAAACTTTTGGATTTCTTCTTGAAGTTTCTACAAAAAGTTTATTTTGAAAGATATTATGGAAATCATTTCAGCAGATTTTTTTTTTACTATTCCAGTCTTTAACAAACGTTTGAATTCTTTCATTTTGAAAAATATTATGAAAGTTCGTTTAGCCCATTTTTACTATTCTAGTCTCTAACAAACTTTTAAATTTCTTCTTAAAATTGCTAGAAAAAAGTTCATTTTGAAAGATTCTCCAAAAAACAATTTTTTTTGAATTTCTACTTAAAATTGCTTCTAAAAAAAGTTTACTTTTAAAAATATCATCAATAAATTACTTTCAACCCATTACCAGTTACTATTCTAGTCTGTAATAAACTTTGTACTTGCCTCTCCGAGGCCGTAGTTAGCCGAAATCATCATGTGTGATTGACTTCCGGTTACCGGATGTCTAGTAAAGAGAACTCCGGCGACATCGGCGTCGACCATCTCTTGGATGACAACACTCATTCCACTATTTAACAGTTGTCCATTTTGTCTAAATTTGAAATTTATGCAAATTAGCCAATTATTAGCCATTTATTAATTGGGTTATTATAGAAAATGGGGCCCGAGGGCCCCTATGAGTCGCTCAGTACCGTTTATATTCAATGGAACGGTGAGAAAACTGGGAGGACCAACATTTAACAACAGCAATACAAATCTACAAATAGAAATTAGAAATAGACTAATATTAAGGGGCCCTTTGAACTTTTGAACCCTCTAAACAGGGTTCCAAAACAGAAAAAAGCCTGTTTTATTTAGAATACTATAAATGGAACCCTGATCAGAGGCTATAAATGCTAAGATCTGTTAACAACAAGTAAAATTAGCAATTAAACTTTTAACTTGAACCCTCTGAACAGGGTTTCAAACCAGAAAATAAGCTGTTTTATTTAGAATACTATAATTGGAACCCTGGTCAGAGGCTACAAGAGCGAAGATCCGTAATCAACAAGTAAAATTGGCAATTGAACTTTTAACTTGAACTCTCTGAACCGGGTTCCAAAAAAGAAGAAAAACTTTTTTGTTTAGAATTCTCTAACATGGTTTTTGTTTATTAGAACCCTGTTCAGAGGGTACAAGTTGTACTTAGCAAAGTCAAGAAGAAAACATAATATTTGAACTTGAAACTTGTACCCTCTCTGAACAGAGTTCCAAAATATTGAAACTCTTTTTGTTTTATTTAAAAAGTATAAACCATTTTTTTCTTTGTTAAAAAAAAATTCTGCTCAGAGAGTTCTAGTTGAATTTCGAAATTCTGCGCGGAAAACGCCAACTGAAAATGCGAATGAAAATAGAATTATTAATAACAGTATAGAGTTTTAAATATTTCTCGTGTATTTGGCAGAAAGTAGGCGGGAAAAAAAGTTGTTGCAGCTTTTTTTAAAAATAATTTCTGCTTTCAGTCGCATTTTCAATTGGCGTTTTTTTCTGCAAAGTATTTCTGTGACCTTTTCGAGGCCTTCTACGCCCAAGTAACTTTCATTTTGTCCGGCTGCAGAAAGTTCCTCACTATCTTCACCTGAAAAAAACAGCAACAGAAACTTCAAATTAAGCAAGCCTCATTTGCATAATATGCAAATTAGAGAGAAAAGAAGAAATTAAAAATGCCTTAGTAACTAGAATAGTAAATAAAAGAACTAAAAGTAATTTCATGATGATATTTTTCAAAATAAACTTTTTATGGACAATTGTATACTTTAAGCTATATTTAAAATGTTTTAATTTAAAAGTTCTATCATTGGGAGAGAAAAACCCCCGAGTTTATACTTTTAGCACCATTTATTTACTATTCTAGTTTCTAACAAATTTTTAATTTTTGACTAAGTTGTTTCTTTTTCTAAAAAGTTGAATAGTAATTTTAAGAATAGCTCTGTTTAAGGTGGTTTTAAAGTGTAAACGTGGCTCTTCGAACTCATAAGTGCTCAGAAGAGCAAAATGAAAAGAAACTAGAAAGTGTTTTAGAAACTAGAAGGGTAACTCAATCACTTCATGGTATTTTTCATGTTGAAATCTTTCAAAATTAGCTTTTTATGTGAGTTTTAAGAAAATAACCCAACTTTAAGCAGACGATATTTTTTGTTAATTTTTGTCTATAGAATGTTTTATTTTGAAAGATATCAAAATGAAAATACCACCTTTTAAGTGACGGAACTACCCTTCTAGTTTCTAAAACACTTTCTAGTTTGTTTTTTCTCTTAATTTTGCTTTTCCGAAATACAAAATAGTCAAAGAGTTCGGAAAATTAGCTGTTCATTGACCATTGTAAAGCAACCCTAGAAAATATAACAGTTAATGTTTCAAAATGTACAATATTACCAATTGCTGACGATCTTATTGCGAATTTCATGTTTACGTAATTATTGTCTCCAAATACACTGATAAGTCGGGATTCGATTTCGGCTTTTAATAATCCGGAAACTTGTGTATTTTGAACAAGTTTAACCATACTTTAAAAGTAATATTTTAATTAGAATTTAAATGATTGTGCAAATTGTACAATTCTGACCTGCAACATTCTTTATGTAATGATCCACTGGTCCTTTGCCTTCAAAATGAAATCCGAAAAAATTTGCTGTAAATTTAATTCTTTTATGTTAAGAATGTCAGGTAGATTCTTACCAAGCCACAGCCTCTAAAGCTTGGATTCCTTCTTCTAGACTAGAATGTTCTGATAGGTGTTGACGAAATGCTGCATTGGTTACGCAGACTCCTTTGGGTATTTCGAACTAGTTGCGACAAAAAACAAAATGTCTTAAAATTTCTCCTGTTTCTACTATGTGCATGTATATGTGCTTGACAATGCTTAATGCTGCATGTGAACTTTTATGTCCCTCTGCCATAGGCCTATTTGGCTGTTAGCAAAGTACTAATTGTAATTGTAATGCTTTTAAGAACCTAGAGGACACTCCAGCACGTGTACGTGTTGCATGATACCAGAGATGCAGTGTTTAAGCGTAATTTGACGTTTCTAAAAATATGGTCTCGATTCTAAATACAAATCTCTCTTCAAACTTCATTTTGATCAAAAATTCAAGTTGCATTCGCTTCTTGAATGTTGTGGCCAGGGTATGACGTCATTTCGGTTGCAATATTCAAAATGGTTTTTATTTTATGCAATTTTGAATTATACTAATATGCTCGATCCATGTTAAATGCCATTGACTTCAAAAAGGTCCATTTTGCTGAATGCATCCCGTTCTTCGGGAGCATCGTTCAGCTTTAAGAAAAATTGGATGTATTCTTTAATGTGTTCTTCAGGGTAACAAGGTATTTTCGTAACGTTTCGAATTGCCGTTTGGTTTTTAGAGGCATTTCCGAGTAACTTCATAGCACGTGGAGGTGTCGAAGCTCTTAATTTCATTACAGTAGAATCTTGATTACCCGGATTTTTCGGTAATCCGGACCGGCTTTTATACTACTATAGGCCTAGACGATTTTTTTTAGTTTAATCAGTGTTTAAAGTAAAAAAAAAAACCGGCAATTTTCCGGATTATCCGGAATTTTGGTAATTCGGACCGGTTCCAGTCCCATTTAGTCCGGATAATCGACATTCTACTGTATACCGTATATATATACATGTATATGTATGACTCACTAAGCGATTCTTCATTGTTGAACATAAAGTGGTCATCAAAGCCAAAGATGACCCTTTACCACCCACAATCTTTGTACTTTGACAGGATAAATCGTTGAATGTTAACACAAATTGTTCATTATTTACGATGTCCGTCTTCTCAATATCTGAATTTAAAAAAAAAACGATTCACATTTTAGATGTTTTATATTCGAACTCTGGTTATAAGAGGCAAAACACTAAGCAGAAATTCAAAGTGTGTTAGAAACTAGAACGGGGTAGCTGAACGACTTAATAATATTTTCATGTTAATAAATCTTTCAAAATAAACTTTTTATAGACCACAAATCTGAAAAAACATCATCTGTTTAAAGTTGGATAATTATCGCACTCAAATAAAAAAAGCTTATTTTGAAAGATAATCAACGTGAGAAACACGTTAAGTTCCTTCATTTACTATTCTAGTTTCTAATAAACATTCAATTATTTCTTAAAAGTTGCTTCTTTCTTATTTCAGAGAGAAAAAATGAAGAGAAATGTAACGGTGTTTTAGAAACTAAAGGGTAGCCTAATCACTTAAGTTTAGATTCATGTTGATATCTTTCAAAATAAACTTTTTATGTCAGTTAGGAAATGACCCGACTTTAAGCAGACGACATTTTTGTAGTTTTTCTTTATAAAAAGTTTATTTTGAAAGATAGCAAACATGAAAATTCTATTAAGTGATTGAAATACCCTTCTAGTTTCTATAAAACTCTTTCAATTTCTGTTTAGTTTTAAAAACTAGAAAAGGTAGCTCAATGACTTAATATTTTCATGTTTAATTGATATCTTTCAAAATAAACTTTTTATAAGCAAAAATTACAAAAAAATAATCGACTGCATATAAAGTTGGGTAATTTTTTAAAACTGCAATCTAAAAAGCTTATTTTGAAAGATATCAAACATGAAAATACTCTGAAGTGATTAAGGTACCCTTCTAGTTTTTAACACTAATCAGAAATTAAAAATGTTTCAGAAACTAGAAGGGGAAGTCTATCACTTAATAGAATTTTCATGTTTGATATCTTTCAAAATAAACTTTTTATAAGCAAAAATTACAAAAATATCGTCAGCTTAAAGTTGGAATTGCTTCAAACTGACATAAAAAGTTTATTTTGAAAGATATTCAAACATGAAAAAATACTGCACTTCTGCCCTTCTAGTTTCTAAAAAAAATACTTCGAAGTTTCTCTTAATTTTCCGCCTTGAAAGACAGAATAATCTGAATTTCCGTTGGGCGTATTTTACACCTCAAGAGTAAAAAAAAAATAACGAAAAATACCAGGTTCGATGAGATGTGGTAACGATCTCTGTATCGTTATCGGACAATTATCGAAGTTTTGTTTTCCGATCTCAACAAATCCGTAACCGTTTTTGCCGTTAAGTTTAAACTTAAAAATACGAATCGTATTTTGAAATGGCCAATTTTCACCATGAAATATTCGGAAACTTTGTTGATTCCAATTCATTTCCAGTTCGTAATTTCTGTCTTCTGCTTTTTTTAAAACAAAAATACAAAAATGGAGAAACAAAATTTTTTAGTAATCAATTAATTTTGTATAATTATTTCATATTTACAGATTTTGCCTTTTTTTATGGATGTTTTTTTTAAATTGTTCAAAATGCAAAAGTTTGCAACAAAAAAGTAAGTCAATTTTATTCTTAGTATTTTCTTATTTATTAGAAAACTAGTGGGGTAACCCGTCATAAATGACGGGAGCGAAGGCAATTGTGCCCAGCATTAGAATTTCTTTTCCTCCGCCCTTTTATGACGTCACACCAAGTAACAAACCAATTAGAAATTGATGACGTTCATAAAAGGGCGGAGCAAAAGAAATTCTAATGCTGGGCACAATTGCCTGTGATAAACTGTAGTTTAATTTTGCTACTCTTATCCCCTCCCCTTTTTTATTTTTGAAAGAGAAAATGAGTTTTTCATTTTCTCTGGTGTGCGCATGCGCATCGTTTGTTCCTTTTTTTACTCCTTTCATTTCAATTTCAGTCACCCCTCCCCTTTTTTCAACCCTCCACGTTTCTCTCGGGACTGGCTCACTACAGCTACTAGGGTCACTACAGCTACCAAAAAGAAAATATAGACCTTTATTTCATCAAAAGGGTCACTACAGCTACCAAAAAATATAGGCCTGTTTATTTATCAATATATTTAGTTTAGATTACATTCGGTTCAGTTAGGTTTCATTATGTTCAGTAAGGTTCGGTTAGGATCGGTTAGGTTTGGTTAGGATCGGTTAGGTTCAGTTAGGTTTGGTTAGGATCGGTTAGGTTTGGTTAGGATCGGTTAGGTTCGGTTACTATCGGTACTTTTTGGTTAGGATCGTTAAGGTTCGGTTAGGTAAGGTTCGGTAAGGTTTTATTAGGTAAGGTTCCGTTATTTTAGGGAGAAAGGGTTATTTTTTTAGCTGTAGTGACGAAAAAGTGATAAAAAAAAGGTCTATATTTTGTCCCCCTATTTTTTGGTAGCTGTAGTGACCCTTTTGATGAACAAAAGGTCTATTAATTTTTTTGGTAGCTGTAGTGACCCAAGTAGCTGTTCTCCCCTTAGTAGCGCTTGTGAGCCTTGGTAGCTGTAGTGACCCCCAACCGTTTCTCTCTCCCCCCTCTACACTTTCCAACCTTTTCCCCTCTCCAATTGAATATCATGGGGTTCTTGGATGGGGAGAGTGCAACATATAGTTGACCTTGAGAAAAAAAGCGGTTCAGGCGGGGTCCCCACATACATGTATCAAGCTGACAAAACACAAACAAAACAGAAACTCAGTGTTTCGAGATAAATTGGCGACAATTCTAAAATAATTCTACGACTTTTGTGTTTTGTTTTTGTCTGCAATTTCACAAACTAGTCCATGTGTCCCGGCTCATCTCGGTAAACATCAAAAGGTTTGTGTTTTGTTTTTGTTTTGTCTGCAATTTCGCAAACAATTTTATGTCTCGGTTCAAGTTGGTAAACATCTTTATCTTATTTTTCTAATTTTTAGTTTAATTTTATTCAGTTTTACAGAGCTAACTGTTAAGTGAATGGAGAGGTTAATGAGCTAGATTTTTATTTTACTACAGTAGTTAAAAACTAGAAGGTGCACGGAAATTTCCTTTTAAGTCTTCAGTTTATAGATGTGTTTTCTAGTTTTTATTAAAGCTTCATTCATTTTCTATAGAAGTGTTTAGTTTTTAAGTGGATGGGAAGGTTGAGGTGCTTTGTTTTGAATTTTCTATTTAAAAACTAGAAGGTGCACGTAAAATTCCTTTTTTTAAGCGTTATGTTTGTAGATTTGTTTTCTAGTTTCTTGTAAAATTTCATGTTTCAATTTAATTTTTATTAAATATCTCGTGTTTCGAATTTCCCGTGTTAAGCGTGTGGGTGATTGAGGTTTTCCGGTTTTTGATGTTCTGTTTAAAAACTAGAAGGTGCACGTAAAACTTGCCTGCAGTGACGTTTAGATTGAAATTATCTTTAATGGTGACGTCGTTCAAGTCCGCGTTCCAATGACTGACATGTCGAGTTATCGTGTTGCACGGAGCACAAAAATAACCATAATCAAAACTAGAAAGAACAATTTTTCTTAGCTATACTACTTAAAGAAAGAACGAAAGTGTTTTAGATACTAGAATGGTAGCTGAATCACTTTAGGAATATTTTCATGTTTGATATCTTTCAAAATAAACTTTTTATAAACAAAAATTACGAAAATGTCGTCTGCTTAAAGCTGGATCATTTTCAAACTGCCATAAAAAGTTTATTTTGAAAGATATTCAAACATGAAAATACTCCATAAGTGATTGAGTTACCCTTCTAGTTTCTAAAATACTTTCAAGTTTATCTTAATACGCTTAAGTTGTCATTTACCTTATGCTGTTAAGTTTCTTTTCGGAAAATAAATGGAAACCCATTCCATGCTATGAAAAAGTTAATTCTTTAAGATGATATTGTTCAAATTAAACTATTTTTGTTTAAGTGTAAAACTTACTTCAGTGACACCTTTGATTGAAATCTTGTTTTGAGATGAATTCCAGTCTTCAACACCTACAGAAAATATCATTTGATTTACATTTTTACGAGAAATCACAAACTGGAAAAGTGTTTTAGAAACTAGAAGAGTAATTGAATCACTAAAGGTGGTTTTTCGATGTCTGATATCTTTAAGTATAAACTTTTTTTATGACATAATTCGTTTAGACGGTTTTTACTTCTTCTATGAAAACCGACAAATGTATAGAATTTAAAACCGTCATAAAAAGTTCATTTTGAAAGATACCATCATCATCATCATCATCATCGTCAAAACCCTGCCTTAAGTGATATTGAGCTATTCTTCTAGTATCTAAAACACTTTCTAGTTTGTTTGTTTTTTCATTTTGTTTCTGAAAGTCAGAACAGGT
This sequence comes from Brachycybe producta, assembly GCA_036925085.1. NCBI lineage: Eukaryota > Metazoa > Arthropoda > Diplopoda > Playtdesmida > Andrognathidae > Brachycybe > Brachycybe producta. The sequence continues at coordinate 102,976 of JAUPFP010000078.1, forward strand.
TTGAAGCAACTTTTAAAGTAAAAAAAGTAAAAAAAAAATGTGTTAGAAACTAGAATAGTTCATATTTATGCTAAAACTAATTTCAATGAGAATAACGTTTAAAATGAACTTTTTATGACAGTTTCAAATTAAACATTTAGTAAAAATGATATTTAACTTGTCATAAGAAGTTTATTTTGAAAGATATTGTCACGATTTTACTTTTAAGCACAAATTATGAATTTATTCTAGTCTCTAATTGTCCTTACCGTGTCTTCTAGTTTTGAGTCCTCTTAACATTAGAGTCATTTCATCTTGGTCACCAATGGTCAGTGTGCCATGGACTTGTCCATATTGTTCGTGCCATTCTTGATCGAACCTGGTTAGAGAGTAGTAGGTTTCACTTTTAATTGTCAATCAACCAATTAGATTGAAGTAATTTGTTAACAAAAAAAAAAGAACTTACAATTGAAATGGATTTTGAAACAATTGTTTGATTGTTTTACTTTGATTTGTTAGAAGTTTTGCAAGAATTTTAGGTTTGAAATCGTGAGGAAATCCCAGATAGTCATTTAAAGGTTTCCACCTGAAAACGAATTAGATTAAGTTTCTTAGAAACTAGAATAGTAAAATGAACAAATTTGACATTTTATTAAGAGAGACAGACCTGTTCAAGAATGAAGTTCTTAGTTTTTTAGGGATGTGTGACATTTGCCCTAAAGACACTTGCCCTAAAACCATTTTGCCCTAAAGGGGCATTTTCCCTAAAGAGGCTTCCCCTAAAACCATTTTGCCCTAAAGACGCTTCCCCTAAAATCATTTTGCCCTAAAGGGGCATTTGACCTAAAGACGCTTCCCCTAAATCCATTTTGCCCTAAAGGGGCATTTGCCCTAAAGACGCTTCCCCTAAAACCATTTTGCAATAAAGGGGCACTTGCACAAAAGACGCTTCCCCTAAAATCATTTTGCTCTAAAGGGGCATTTGCCCTAAAGACACTTGCCCTAAAATAATTTACACTAAAGGGACATTTGCCTTAAAACCACTTGCCCTAAAGGGACGTTTGACGTAATCATTAGTCTAAATATGTCCTTTAAGGCAAATGGTTTTAGGGCAAATGTCCCTTTAGGGCAAATGGTTTTAAGGTTTGAAATTCGTTTACGATTTTTCAAATAGTAAACGAATTTCAAACTTTGATATAAAGTTCATTTTGAAAGATTTCAGTACAAAAATATTCGTAGCTAATTCTTTCACTCTTCTAGTTTATAATAAAGTTTAAATTTCTTTTAAAAATTGCTTCTAAAAAGTAGAAAAGTAGAAAATAACTCATTACAGAAAATGAAATTTAACTGGAACGATTTCTCCTCGTTCGTTATTATCCCAGTTATCTCTTGTGCCTTTCCTAGGAAAAAGGTAAATATTTTTTTAGTAAATTGATTCAAATTGATCGATTTTTACTAGAAATCGTAAATATTTCAACACAAAAAAACCTGAGAGAACCATTGAAGGTAATTTTCCAACGCCTCAGTGGTTCCAACACTTCGAACGTGAGTCCGGCGGCCGTAAATGTTCGTCCGTCCGTATTATACACGTGACAGTCGGGTTGAATCGGAAGTTGGTATTCTTCTCCCGATGATGATAGTCTAAGGTAGACGATCACTTCGGAACATCGATCGTTACGACGAGACATTTTAACGAGAAGAATATTTCCGTCGTGACTGGTACCACTGAATCCGATACTGTCCATTGCCTGTCATTTCAGGCACATAACGAAAACGCTTATTTTGAAATGTTTCAATTTATTATAACATTTTCAGGGCTTTACTTTAAAATAGAAAACTGATGGAACTTTGAAACTAGAAAAAGTTTTATAAACTAGAAGGGTAGCTCAATCACTTAAATAATTGAGCTACCCATCTAGTTTTTAAAACACTTTCAATTTCTTCTTAGAAGCTTTAGAAGCAACAATAAGAAGAAATTGAAAGTGTTTTAAAAACTAGATGGGTAGCTCAATTATTTAAGTGAATTTTCAATGTTGATATCTTTCAAAATAAACTTTTTATAGACAAATATTTAAAAAAAATATTGTCTACTTTAAAAAAAAAAGTTTATTTTGAAAGATACCAACATTGAAAATATTCCTTAAGTGATTTAGCTATCCCTTCTAGTTTCTAAAACACTTTCAATTTCTTAGTTCTGCGTTTCAGAAGAGGTTGAAAGTGTTAGAAACTAGAACGGTAACTAAATCACTAAAGGTTTATTTTGAAAAATAACCTTCTAGTTTCTAAAACACTTTCAATTTCTTCTTACTGTGTTTTAGATGTAACAATAAAGAGAAATTGAAAGTGCATTAAAAACTAGAAGTGTAGTTCAATTATTACTTAAGAGTATTACCATGTTGAATATCTTTCAAAATAAACTTTTTATCGATCAGAACTTTTAAAAAAAATATCGTCTGTAAAATATATTTCAGGAGAGCAAAGTGAAGAGAAACTTGAAAGTGTTTTAGAAACTAGAAGGGTAGCTCAATAATTACTTAAGGAAATTTTCATGTTTGATATTTTTCAAAATAAACTTTTTCTAGACAAAACAATTGAGTCATTTCAAACGTACAAAAAAAAAAGTTTTTTTATTTTAAAAGATATCAGGATGAAAATAGCTTTAAGTGCTGCTACCCTTCTAGTTTCTAAAACACATACAAGTTTTTCTTCATTTTGTTCTCCTGAAAGAGTTAGAGGCCGCGTTTACAGCTTTAAAAAACCACCAGAAGAAAAGCTAAAAATGAAAGAATTACATTGCTGTTGTCTTGAAGTTGTCTCGGGTTTTCTCTGAATGTTGCTTCGGGTAGTGACGTAATTCCAACTATTGATGGATCCTGAGAATTGTAGTCGAATTCGAACAGATTTTTTCTTCTTTTGTACCAAAGCCAGAAATACGAAAAACATGCAAAAAATCGAAATTTCTCCAAGAATTCTATGGAGAGAAGAAAAAAAAAAATCCTTAAGGTGGCTGAATAGATATTTCTTTTGTTTTTGTTTCGCTGGACGGCGCCACTGCAGTGGATACGGGGTTTTTTTGTTGTTGTAAAATTTGGACGCAAAAACATCAAGCGAACGTTTTTTTTTAGAAACAACATTACGAAAAAAAATTCAAATTGTTTACAAAACTAAAATGGTAAAAGATGGTTTATGAACAGCTGATTTTTTAAAATCTTGATTATATTATTTTTTTAGAAGCAAATATTAAGAGAAAACTAAACTGTTTTAGAAACTAGAAGGGCAGCTGCAATCACTTAAAAAAGGTATTTTTCATGTTGATATGTTTCAAAATAAGCTATTCTTATGTCACTTTGAAAATGACCAAACTTTTATGTTTTCTTTATAAAAAAAAGCTTATTTTGAAAGATATCAACATGAAAAACACCTTTTAAGTAATTGGAGTTACCCGTCTAGTTTCTAAAGCACTTTTAATATATTTTTCTGATAACAAAGAATAAACACAATTAGAAAAATTAACTGTTGAAGAAAACATCGTTTTTTTAAAAAAAATTGTAATATTTGAAACTCCTGCAACAATTTGTACAACTTTGTTGTTGCGACAATTGTTTCATTTATAATTACCATAATTAATTAATTTAATATAAACTTAATTATGTTTGAAAAACTTACTATTATAAAAGAGTAGTATTCCATTGATATGAAAACAGTAAAATGTCACAAGAATTAAAAGAATGACAGTCACTGTTATAACAATAATTTCATCCATGTGTCTTATGATTAATTTTCTTTTTAAATTAAATTCCAAAATAGAAAAACACAACAACTATAATAGTTTTGTAGGTTAAAATCGTTAATTTTGAACATTAAAGTAAGCCCGACACAACAATTATAATGTTTTTGTTTGTTAAAATCGTTAATTTTGAACAATAAAGTATAAGCCCGACATACAAATGGTTGTTTAGTCGATCTGAGATCCGACATGAAGTTGGCACAAGTGTTGTTGTATAAACTCAATATTAGTAGTAGGCTTTTATGAAAACTCAGTTAGCCAATAGGATCACGACTAAATATGATCAATAGGGACTTAGCGAAATTTCGTACGAAATAAATTTATTTACGAAATCCATTATTTTGACGTCATAAATAAAATTTCACCAATTAATCTCGTTAAATATAACGAAATCAGCCGGAAATGACGTCAAAATAATGGATTTCGTAAATAAATTTATTTCGTACGAAATTTCGCTAAGTCCCTAATATAGAAAATTCTTAATTATATATTTTGCAATTTATATTAAGGATTATTTTCGAATGAGAGCAAAAATATATAATTTATTGTTAATATTTTAATCTTAATATCAAATAATTAATTAGGTCTAATATTTTTAGGTTTAAAAATTTGCTATCTTTTATTTTTAACTATTTGTAACTTTTTTTTTCGGATGGTTTTTTTTTTGTTTGTTCATTTTTCATATTTCAAAATTTTAATTTTTTTGGAATTTTGTTTTTGCAAACTGAAATGAAAAACAAAAATGAAGTACTTAAATTTGAATTATAAAGTTTATTTTGAACGATATCATCAGGAAAATACAACATGAGAATAGTTTTAATATGTTTTGAATCAATAAAGAATTTAAATTTGAATTATAAAGTTGATTTTGAAAGATATCATCATGATGAACCTCTGATTAATTATGAAACTGACAGAAATAAAATCATTAAATTGTGACAATCACAACTTATTATGTCACTGCTTGTTTCCTATTATTTTATGATTGCAATATTATACAATTGTCATATATTATTATGACAATTTACAATGACAATTGTATAATATTGTAATTGCAAGATGTATTATAGTTACAAGGTTATGAGCTAAATATGACAATTTAATGTCATATAACAGTCTTTTATTTTATTTCTGTAAGGATTCCCCCCCCCCTGATTATTTCTCTGGTTATTTCAATAGAAAACACCAAGAAGAAATTTAAAAGTGTATTAGAAACTAGAATGGTAACCTAATCATTTAATAGAATTTTCATGTTGATATCTTTCAAAATAAACTTTTTTTTTATTAACAAACATTAAAAAAAAATGGTTGTTTAAAGTTGGTTCATTTTCAAACTGAAATTATAAAAAGTTTATTTTGAAAAATAACAACATGAAAATTATATTAAAGGATTCAGCTACCCTTCTAGTTTCTAAAAACACGTGTTAGTTTCTGAATTTAAGGGGTAATTTTCCTATTTAAAACCAGCTTTTAACATCAACCATATATTTTTTAGTATATTTATATTATTATAACAACTTATGTTTCAACGTTCAATATATATAAAAAAGTTCAAAGTAAACAATGTAGAAAAATAGCTACAACAACAATGTTTGCTGGTTTGATCGTTTGTCAATAATTGGCGGCAACTTTTGTCCTCAATTTGTCATTGCTATAATGAAAGATATGTATACATCCAGGTAGCTCAACTTTATGTTAGAGAAAAGTGTCGTTAGTGAGTGAGTTTTAATTGGGTATAACTTTAGTTGTTAACATTGTTCAAAGTCTCTAGAAATGTTAATAACTAGGGTTCGGATTTTGAACTAGCGTTTGACCATTAGAATTAGCAGCGCGCGTGCGCATTACCGTCTTATCGTTTTATATAGGAAAACTAACCTAACCTAACCAAACCTATAGTGAACGTCTCATCGGCAGTTTCCATTGGTGATCAATAGATGGCGCTGCTAACGCAAATCTGCAATCACTTTCCTATATAAAACGATAATATGGTAATGCGCATGCGCTCTGCTAATTTTAATGGGCAAACGCTAGTGATTTTGATGCAATATCAACCGGAATGTTTCTCAATTTGTGGCCCAATTAGAGCCAACTGTGAAGTAATCATCATTAGAGCAACTGCAATAATGTTATTTCTAATTTTAAAAAAACGCTGGTTAAAGAGGCTAGATGTCTGGTTACTATCAGTTGTCAACTAGAGTTCTAGCCTCTAACCATTGTTTTTTTTTAATGAGAAACAACAATTGTTTTTATTATCTAAACGAGATTGTCACTTAAACAATTGGCACTTGGGCCACATATTGAGAAACGTTCCGGTTGATATTGCATCAAAATCCGAGCCCTATTAATAACATTTAGCTAATAACTTTTGTCAGTAACATTTGCTTTCAGCATTTATTTTTATTTCATTAACATTAATAGCAGAAATTTGATGACTGCTTGTCTGGAGGCGGTATCTTGATCAAAAGATGTTAATAACAAAATGTTACTAGCAACTTATTTCTGTTGTAAACACTGTTAATAACATTCTACTCGTGGATAAGTTTCCTGCCGACATATGTTACTAACATTTTTTTGTCAAAAACATTCTTATTAGCAATTTTATTATCAACATTTACCAAAACAGTAAAAAAAATTGTTAATTAACATATTTGCTACTAACATTTTGCTACTAACAATGTTTTTGCCATTTCTTCAGTGTGAATTCATCTTTACCTTTCTATTTCTCTTTATAAAGAGAACGTTGAATTGTGTTTTAAAGAAGAATTTAGGTCTAAGTAGAGGTGGCGCCATCTGTTAGTCATACTCAGCCATGTTGACAACAAAGTGCTCTCTAGGCAGGGATATTAGTTGATCTACCTCTATGTATGCGTCATGGTTCATTGAATGGGTTTTCGTTATGTTATAATGGTAAATACTGGAAATACAAAAGTTTATTTAGAAAGTAGAATAGTAAATAAGTGTGCTAATGATGTTTTATTAATAATGATACATCTCGCTAAGAAAATAAACAATGAAAATTTTATTATCATCAGAACGTGTTTCTTCGATTCTATAAAAAAAAAGTTCATTTTGAAAGATGTTAGTCATTCATTTACTATTAAATTATACTTCAAAATAAACTGTTTATAGCCATTTTAATGACTGTTGTAAAGTAAAAAAGTTTAAAAACAATTTTCAAACTGAAAAAAAAAATGGTTTATTTTGAAAAATAACAACATTAAAATTTCCTTAAGTGATTGAGCTACCCTTCTAGTTTCTAAAACACTTTCTAGTTTCTCTTTTATTTTGAACCCTGAAGGAATAATCACAGATCGAGTGACGTTTAACTATAAAAAGTTTATTTTGAAAGATATAGAACATGAAAATCTCCTTAAGTGATTGAGCTACCCTTCTAGTTTCTAAAACACTTTCTAGTTTCTCTTTATTTTGGGCTAAGAAAGAATAATCGCAGATCCAATGACGTTTGTGAAGTAACAATTTCACATTAGAAATCAACTAATAATTGTTTTTTTAAATCAAAAATACTAGTTAGAGGCTAGAACCGTCTAGTTGACAACTGATAGTAACTAGTCTTCTAGCCTCTAACCAGTCATTTTGATTAGAAAAAAAAGCCATAGTTGCAGTTGCTCTAATGATAATGATGATAACTGTAATTATGCTTTTTTCTAACCAAAAAAAGGCTGGTTAGAGGCTAGATGTCTGCTTACTATCAGTTGTCATCTATAAAATTCTAGCCTCTAACCAGTCTTTTATGATTGAAACAAAAGGTTGGTTTACACTGTATATAAATTGGGTTGTTATTTCACAATTGACACTTGGGGATACAAATTGAGAAACATTTTGCTTGATTTTGCATAAAAATCCGAGCCTTAATAATCATATAAATTAGTCTTCCTCTCCCTTTTCGCATGTCAGTACATACGTCACATGACAAACAAATATATCACACACACATGTCATACATTAAGGCAATCGTTTATTGTTTATCTAGGATTTTAGTGGTCATCTTAAATAAAATGTTTACAACTTGGGCTTTTTTATGATGAAAAATGAATTACATGTATTTCATTTGAGGTTATTGTATTAGTATGACGTTTATTTAAGTACTGAAGAAACTTTCTTAAGAGTATTTTTGGGTGAATTACGTTCCCAATGAAGTTTGCCAGACAACATTAGCTTCATTTCCTAATTGAAAAGTTATGCTAATCCAATGTGGGCGTATTTGAGGTCTTGCAAATCATAAAAAAGTGATTTCAAGCCAAATATAAAAGTGGCATTGAATACTTTAAGTGTGTTATATTCGGAGTAAAGTTTGCCAGACAACAATAGCATCATTTCCTGTTTTGAAAATTGATCATAAGAAATGATTTCATGCGAAATCTTAAAAATGGCATTGAATATTTTTCGGTTATGTTTTATTCCTAGTGAATTTTGTGAGACAACAGCCTCATCATTTCCGGTGTACATTGAATGAATCGAAAGTTATGTAATATTATCATGATATCTAGAGGTTTTCAAACTGCAATATAAAGTTTATTTTTAAAGATTTTAAGGTATTTTTTTAAGTTTCTAAATGTATTGGTTCATTGCTCGGTTTCTGTCTTCTGTTGTCACCGATAAGATTCACTTTAAAGTTGGGAAGACAAGAACCAAATGCTTCCAAAACGAGAATGTCGTTGTCAACGGCTTTGCTAAAATCCATCAGAGACAATCGTCCATCTTTGTCGTAATCCTTGAAATTTCAAAAAAATTACGAAAAATAGCAAATTATTTTTTAATGAAGACAACTTAGTTTACAGAAGTTAAAGTGGTTTAAAGGTGTAAACGCTCCTAAAACTGTTGTTAATCTGCCTTTTAGAAGCAGAAGAGTTTTACGGTAAAGAAAACTGTGAAACTTATTTTTAAACTGAAATAAAAAAGTTTATTTTGAAAGATATCATTATGAAAATTACCCTGAAGGGATTTAACTACCCTTCTAGTTTCTAAAACACTTTCTAGTTTCAAGTTTACGTTTTTAGGTAAAGTTTTACGGTAAAGAAAACTGTGAAACTTTATTTTCAAACTGAAATAAAAGTTTATTTTGAAAGATATCAATCAACATGAAAATTTCCCTAAGGTGATCTAGTTACCCTTCTAGTTTCTAAAAGATTCTAGTGTGACACCCTGTATTTCGCCGTTTTGTCCCTCCCCTAGCCTGGGGGTCTCTGGGGACGTAGGGGACGGATTTCCGCCCCTTCCTTCTCCTGTTGGAGACCCCAAAGCTTCAAGACTCATTCAGGTTCCGGTATCGGCGGATGGATACCCGTCGATGCACGGTCCCCAGGGCATGTGTACCCCTGAAAAGGTGTACACAGGCCCTGGGTATAAAAGACCGTGTTTCGATAGTTTCTGGGTCCATTCTTTGATATCGAAACATGAAATAATTCATCAATGGTCCAGTGGCGAAAGCACGCCACAGTAACTCTTTCTCTGTTGTTCATGTGTTAATGGTTGGTCATGAATAAATAAGTATCGACGAACCTATCATCCGTCTCGCCTGTCTAATGATTCTTTTCAGCTACAGTGACGAAATCAAGAAATATCTACGAGAACGACCCCAGCACCAGTAGGACTCAGGTTGTATAACACAGACGATCTCTTAACAACAAGCGGTACCCGCTCGAGTTAAGAGATTCTACAACTGAGCCCCGTAACAAAAGCTCGACATTGTTACATTTGGTGGAGGTGCGGGGTACCTCAAAGATATTTCTTCGCTGCTGTGAAGAAGAGAAACGTCCGTCCGTCCAAAAGTAAACACGCCAATTGCCACGTGTTTTCTTCGTCCGTCCTTTTTGTTTTTCGTTACTTGTGGGAACCACGTGTACGAATTGTTGGGGCCATCCTACTAACCTAGGGCTCACAAGGGAACAACAATTCCATCCACGTGCTTCTTTGTCTTCGTTCAAGAGACTCGTAATTATCAGACTGTTCGTCAGCCTCCTTTGGCAGAGGGAAAACTCCGGGACTGCAGCCTGTGAACTACGAATCTCCGTCTTCTGTGTTTTTTTCGTACCTTTTTGTGTATTCCACCACCTCCTGGATCTTTTCCTTTCGTTACCACGTGGCCCACCTCATTGAGACACCACCATCAACGGAAGGGAGACAACCAAGAACTTTAGAGCCGTCATCATCATTTCTTTGTGCACTGTTCATCAAAATAAAGTCGGTAACCGACCCATTCCTTTCTTCTTCTGCCATCTCAGCTACTAAAGAGGAGTCTTTGTTCCTCTTTACGTACTATTAGCCACGTGGGGTGTATACAAATACATCACTCCGGTAGCTCCGACTGCTCCAAGAAAAGAGGGAGTGGACTTACAAGACTTTATTTCGATTTTGTCACTTCATCATCCTTTTTGTGCCCAAATAAAGTCGGTAGCCGACAATCTGTTCTCCTTTCTCGAAATCTACACTGCTGGAAAGTGAATCTCTCTTCATTGTGCTATTAGTCACGTGGAGTGTATCTAATTCACTGCTCCGGTAGCTCCGATTACTCTGAGAAAAGAGGAAACATCGATTTGTAACTTTATTTCCGGTACATTTTCGTTTTCTTGTGTTCTTCTCAATTGTGCTTCTTCTTGTGCTACAAAAATAAAGTCGGTGACCGACCTCCTGTGTTCTTCTCATCAATCTACACTGCTGAAGACTGAATCTCTCTCCATTGTGCTATTAGTCACGTGGAGTGTATTTAATTCATCACTCCAACAGCTCCGATTGCTCCGAGCAAAGAGGACAGCCGGTAAAAACTTTATTTTTTTTGTACATCTTTCGTTCTTTCTTCGAAAAACTTCTCATCCACGTGGTCAAATACCATTTACCACGTGGTTTTAGAGGTTATTCACCTCCTTTTTCTGGGCTTCATTTATTTAAAGTCGGTCTCCAACCAATTTTCTCTTCACTCCGATCACTCCGTGTGCTCCGAAAAGAGAAAAATAACCGGTTACTACTTTTATTCATCCTACAAGCCTCTTCTACCCACGTGGTCTTCTTTTCCATCATCCCACGTGGTGTTTCAAGAGGTTATTAACCCTAGAGACTAGATCGGTAGCCGATCAACAACATAAATAAAGACTGTTTCTGCAATCCTACACTGGAATCAGATCTGGACACGAACTCTATCGCACAATCAGTACGATATCATCCCAGATCTGTTCCCCATCGTTTAGGACTACGAAAAACACACCCACTACCTGGACCATCGACAACAATGGCCCAAGCATCCAACCCACAGCTAACACTCAACGGTGGAGAGGGTTCTAACAACCCTCCTCTCAACCCAGATCCTACTCAACCCTCGCAACCTTCTCAAACTTCTCGTTCTTCGCAAACTTCGACGCAGACGCTGCTACCTAGACAAGGCCATCGCATCCTCTCAGGAAGTGATACATCGGACGTGTCCAACGGCAGCCAGGGTGATCATCGCCCAAAGCGGAAGAAGACCAAGACACCAAAGTCACCCCAACCAAACCTCTCGCAGCCAGAAAACATGGATCTCTCTGAAATCATCAGGCTTTTGTCCGCCCTGGGAACCCAGCTGACCACTCAGCTGTCTACCAGTCGCTCTAAGCCAGGATCATCACGGAGTAGACACCCATCTACACCTCGAGAGACCGAACCTCAACGATACTCGAACCCAGAGCCACAAATAGACCACCACCGACCAAGCACAAGTTCCTACGAACCACTGCCTGCAAGGAGGACCTATCCAATGACTCCGGGACCTCCGAGGACATCGACAGCTCACCAACCCTACCCTGAGGCTCGACACCGGGAAGCGGATCGACCGCGTCCCCGACCAATCGAGCCTAGATATTATGACTACACCTCAAGCGGGTCGGACAACGGCGGTGACCGCCCGAGTCCGCCTCTCGACGACTATGACCGAAACTCCATTTATGCTCCGCAATTTCCTCCTCGAGAGCGCCGCCACAGGGACCAAGGGCCAAACCCCAATGCCATAGGGCGAGGCCAGGTCCTGGATGGTGTCTATAGGGCACCACCCAGAGTACTTACTGTGGAGGAGCTCAATAAGAAGTATGGAAGCCGCCACCCTGCCGACTCCGTTAAAAAGTTCGATGGGTTAGGCTCCTTCCGTGCCTTCTTGGAAGAGTTCGAAGAAGTTGCCAATCTGCATCGATGGGATGACCACCACAAGGAGGACTTCGTAACTACCTGCTTCACCGGATCAGCTCGCTCGTGGCTCAGCAAGCTTCGCTATCGCCACCCTGACTTGACCTGGTCTGAACTCAGGAAGAGGATGACCTCCGCTTTCGGCAAACCAAACGAACGAACTCTACTGGAAAAACGCTACTGGGAACTACGCCAAAAGGAAGGAGAGAGCACTCAGGCCTTCATTTGGAAATTCGCCGAATTAGGGGACAAAATTTACCCTGAACTGTCCGACGAACTCCGAATCAACCAGCTCCGACGCTCGCTCCATCCGACGATCCAAGACGCAGTGGACTCCGCCCCAACACATTCATTCAGCTCCTTCAAAGAAGCTGTACTAAGAATGGAAGCGATCCTCTACTCCAAGGATAAGTGGCCCCTAGCTCCGGAAGCAGTAGATGGCCTTCCAGAGAGTAAGTCAACTAAACCCGATGGGGAGCAACGTGCGGTGACCGCACCAGCTCCTCGAGACAACCGACCTAGACAACCGAATGCGAGAAGATCCTACACTGCCCCACAACCTAAATCAGGGGGTCCACAAGCTCCAATAAGCTCGGCCCCTGGCCCTCGCCGCGATGCGCCGGTAACGACCATCGACAAGAGCAAGGCCACCTGTTATCAATGTGGACAACTAGGACACTTCTCCCGCGAATGCAAGCAACCAAAAAGGAATTTGGAAGTGAAACAGTATGGAGGAATCGTTGAACACCCAGGGGAGGACCTGGCTGAGACTGATATTATCAGCGAGGATGGTATCGAATATGCCCTCATCAGTTTGGGAGGACAACTTCGTAAAATCGCCCTCGAAGCTCCGCCACCAACTCCTGTTGTAGAAGACATCATCGACGATTCCGAAGACTACTTACCCATCGCAGTCATCAGCCCATCCGCTCATCCCAAGCTGGAACCCTGGACTACCATAGACCTGGGCCTCTGGAATGAGATAATGGAAGCTTTCGACTCCGCCAATTCCAATTTCGGTTGCCGAGAAGACAGGACAGTTATGATCATCACACCTGGAGGCAAAGCTCCCAAAAAGGGGCGAGCCTGTTGCCGAACCATGATGCAGGATCTGTATCAGAAACTAGCAGCCAGCTGTGATGTGAAAGAACTTGGGGCCCACGACGCTAGTCTCAACAGCCCCCGGATATTGGTCTCCATCAATGGCCGAGAAATCCGGATGCTGGTAGATACAGGAGCCCATAGCAGTGTCCTCTCCGAATGCATCGCGAACGAACATGACCTCAGAATCGAACCCATGCCAAGAGCTCCAATGATTGAAGGAGTAGGAGGTGCCACCATCAACATAGTGGGCCAAGTCAATGCTACAGTGGAAGTTGGTGCAAAACGTGCCCAAGGACCACTGTATGTCATCGAAGGACACCGAGAAGCCATCTTAGGTCGTGACCTAGGGAAAGCTCTTCACCTCAGTGTCTCCATGACCACAGACAAGGTCTATTGTGAGGATGACCTCTTCAACTCCGTTCTCCGTCGCCAATGTGTGGAAGCCTATGTGGGAAGTGCCCTTCAGGAACAACCACCGTCTGACAACGACAGCAATCTATTGGAACTTAAGTGTACACAGCGGATCGAGCAACACCTAGTAGTGTTGAGCCACACCCGACTTAATGGAGGAGGAATCGCCCTAGTGGAGGTTGAAGCCTCAAAGATTTTGAAAGAAAGTGACTTCTTCGTCATCGTACCGGATGAAAAACTCAAGGCCGACCGAGGAATTTTCGTGGCCCCTGGTCTTATGCAAGGCCAGAACGAAGCCACCTTCAGAATCAAGGTCTTCAACACCAACAGGACGCCAGCCACCCTCCAAAAAGGCGAAGTATTGGCTCACATACAGTATGACTATGACTGGGAGGTTGTAGCGGACACCGCTACCATCCCAGAGCAATCAGTGTCGGTGACCGATCCTGAAAAATTGGAAGACCATGTTCCGGTGCGGGAACCGCTCCGAAAAGGTGGTTCAGAAACGCAGAAAATGGAAAAACTCAAAAACTCGAGGACGAGTTTCTTAGGGAAGGAGGGGGGAGAAACAGAGGTGGACACCAGCCCACCCCTACAACCAACAGGACCCAGACCACCCAACAAACCCCTACAACCTACCATACCTCAAAATTTTTTTGGAAACGAATCCTCGGGAACTCCATTTGCAAAAAAACCACCCACCAAAACTTCCATTCCATCTAAAAATGCAAAACTCCACCACAAAAAGAAAAGACTCAAAATAAAAACAACAAATTCATCGTTGGAATCTGCCGCTAAAAACAAAGCGGAAATAAAAAGTGAAATCAACGATGGAATTCCACCAAAAATACTCACTCTCAAGACCATCCACGTGATTGAAGACGAAAAACCACGTGTCCAGCACATGGAATCATCAAGATCAACGTCCTCAATCATAAACATCAACAAAATAGTAGCGGTAACCGCTACCCACGCTTTCAAACATAAAAATCACGTGGCCACAAAAGAAAACTATCTAAAACATCGTAATCCCCCTCTCATGACGTCACATCAAAAAGAAAAAGTGAACTCAGTGACCTACTTATGGTTTCAAGTTCAGATTTTCGGTGGGAAAGTCAAACATCTAACTCTTCACACCCTGATGCAAGAAATGAAACTACGTCATCACCGATGGGAATTAAAACACAAAATCGGGGCCATAAAAGACATCAAAACAAAGCCCCCTGTCAATCAAATCAAAACAATTAATTGGGCCAATCAAGACACCCCTTATATCATCAAGGGGCCCAATCATCAACCAAAATCGACATCAACCCCACCAAAGGGGCTGACCCAACCCTTATCTCTTGGAATACTTTGCATAAACTCCATTTTTGGTCGAATTGAATCGGTGGCCGATTCTTCAATCGTCTCCAAAATTTCAACACTACAACAAAGAAAAATCGGAAAGGTTTCTAACGGGCCAGAAAGAAAATCATCTCTCCAAGAAATCGTCACCATCAAGAATCGGGACAAAGGAAATCCGAAATCATCATTCAAGGATTCTCAAATTGTAAGTCTTGGAAGAGGTGGTGGTTATCCCCCCTCTAACAAAACCCTTTCATTTTTTTCTACAGTAGAGATAATGCCGAAATACACTAGAGGCACGTGGAGGGGCCGCCATCGTCACCCTAATGGCTCCTCCAGCGATGAAGAAGGGGGTAACGCCAAAGCTACCACCCTTCCGCCTCCAGAACCTATGGAGATGGGTGGTGATCAGGCGGGGGCCGCCCCACCACCCACTGAACTAACGAAAAACACCATTTTGACTGGGCAGGCTCATGCGGGGACCGCTAGTGAGCCTGCCAGTAGACCACTATCGCCTGGAGCAGACCCCAAGCGTCGACGCCATTCCGTGCCGGAGAACTTTCACCGGCGTGGAGAGAAGCGGCTCAAAGCCTCACTCCGTCGCCCAGCCAACGTGGGCCGGGAGGGGAAGCCAGAAGAACCTACTCTTCTGGTCCCTCTCACTGCTGCCACTTCAAAACACTGGGCTGAGGACCGCGAGGACCTGATCGACGTACCCACGATGCCCCTAGGTCCTCCCAAGGACTTCTGGAGGAGTCTGGCCCCTGGTCAGATGATTCCAGGAGGGGCGGAACCCTGGGGGAAAAAGTCATCGGGATCTGCACCACTTACGACCACTCAAGAAGAACAACAACGATTGGAGGAGGAACGCATTCGCCGCCTACAGGAGGAAGACCACAAAAAGGGGAAAACAGACCTCCGTTATTTGCAGCTGGCCTGTCTCCGACTGGCGGAGTTGGGGCTCCCCTATACAGCCCCCCTCCCCCAGGGAGAGATAGAGAAAATTGAATCTCTCCTTGTTTCAGAAAAGCAGCCAGCTGCGGTAGCCGCGTCTGACCGCTCGCTTCCTCCGACACCGCCTCCTTCAGTGACACCACCAACCACCAAACCACAAAAGACTATCCATGCACCTATGAAGTCATCGTCAAAAGAGAGGCCCCGCCTGGACCATCGACGCTCCGAGAGGGACTCCTCTCCAAAGCGATGCCGCTCTCCAGCGCGACACACCAACTATCCTCATCAGGGCCACCGAGAATTCCGCCGGCAGCCCCAGGACCTCCGCCAACACCTCAAGGCCGTGGCCCAAGGGGGTCGCCCCAAAATCCGACCCCTGATGGAAACCCCGATACCAAAACCGACACCAACACTTCCACCTGTTAAAGTTCAACCTTCAGCCACTACAACAGCTCCCTCGTCATCACCTGTCGCTGCTGAAAGAGAATATTTCCTTTCTCAGCAGAAGAAAATGACCGATTTGGTCCTGGATTTCGCCAAGCGAGGAGGGGACCCCCGCGTAGCTTTGGGGATCCCTCCCCTCGAGGACCGGCCACCAATCTCACAGAAGTCCCAAAAGAAGAAGCCAAGACAGCGCGCCCGGGACATGGCCCGTGCAACCCTGTTTCGAGCCCAACGTGCCCAGTCCTCTGGAGATGCGGGGACCGCGCCTCCTGCTTCCATCACCAGCCCTCCAGTTGCAGATGCGGGGCCCGCGCCTGCAGCTCTTCCCGAGGACTCTCCTGCCACCATAACTACTCCTGCTCCTCCCGCGGTGACCGCCAGGAGGAAAACACCAATCTGTCGTCCACTACGCCCGGAGTCTCTTCAAGAGAGATTCATTAACAATCGCTGGGCATTGTGGCAACAACAGACGCAACCAAAGCAGACCTTGTACATCGGACATTACGACTTGGAGGAGGGCTTTCCGCATTTGGAACTCCCTGAACGAGAGCGGTATGTCGTCGGGATGACTCGTGACACCTCCACCTTCACCGCTATTGTTGTGCCCCAGCGAAGACACATCGAGGTCTTCCAATTCGCCGGGGAACTCGTCACCACCGCCCTCCAGGCCGTAATGCGATCATTTTTCGCAACCATTTTCGGGACACCAACTGAGGGAACCTTCCGGATCTCTCGGAGCTACTTACGAGGGACCAACCCAAATCACCAGGCCGCCATCATGTGGGACGCCGTCCAGGGGACCCTTTACGACCAGCCACCTGCTCGGGCGACACGAACCGACGAGGAGGTGTACCAGGCCTTCTTTAGGGACCTCCAGGGGGACGTCGACGGATGGATCATGGCCCATTGGGATGGTCAACGCCTCTGACACTACCAGCGGGACAATCAAGTGTTTTCTCGTCGAGGAACTGCTCGCGAGTCATATAATAATAAATAAAATAAAAAAAAAAAAAAGTGCTTGTTGTGTAGTTCTACTGTAATCTTCGTTTTGTTCGCGAGAGACTACTCGCGAATCTTTCATTCATTTGTTTTCTTTTATGTCTCCTGCCCCGTTGGGTTTTGTTCTTTTTAATGTGTCCTAATCTGTTTACTTCGTTTTAATTCATTTTTAGTGCTTGCTTTGCACCCCGTTGAGTTTATTTTCCTTCTTTATTCATCATGTTCTTACCCCGTTGGGTTATTGCGTTTTGCCCCGTTGGGCTTGGGTTTCGTTGTATTCTCTTCTTGAAATTTTGCATGTTCACCCCTACCCCGTTGGGTCTTTGCGTTTTGTTTCTTGGTTACCCCGTTGGGTTTCCTTTTCGTTTTTTTTTATTATCCCCCCCTCGTTCCGGGGATAATCATTTCCTTTTTCCTGTAATGTTATTTTTGACTTGTTGAAGGGATGGTTGATACGAACTGCATCAACCTCTCTTTCAACATGGATGTACTCATTAGTGACATGTCGAACCACTGGACCACTTCCCTAGAACTGCAGTCTGGGGCATACCTCCCGGCTCTGAAGCACGAGGACGTGTTTCACGCCAAGTTGGGGGGTATGTGACACCCTGTATTTCGCCGTTTTGTCCCTCCCCTAGCCTGGGGGTCTCTGGGGACGTAGGGGACGGATTTCCGCCCCTTCCTTCTCCTGTT
Source organism: Brachycybe producta (assembly GCA_036925085.1). Classification (NCBI taxonomy): domain Eukaryota; kingdom Metazoa; phylum Arthropoda; class Diplopoda; order Playtdesmida; family Andrognathidae; genus Brachycybe; species Brachycybe producta. The sequence continues at coordinate 120,860 of JAUPFP010000078.1, forward strand.
GGAGACCCCAAAGCTTCAAGACTCATTCAGGTTCCGGTATCGGCGGATGGATACCCGTCGATGCACGGTCCCCAGGGCATGTGTACCCCTGAAAAGGTGTACACAGGCCCTGGGTATAAAAGACCGTGTTTCGATAGTTTCTGGGTCCATTCTTTGATATCGAAACATGAAATAATTCATCAATGGTCCAGTGGCGAAAGCACGCCACAGTAACTCTTTCTCTGTTGTTCATGTGTTAATGGTTGGTCATGAATAAATAAGTATCGACGAACCTATCATCCGTCTCGCCTGTCTAATGATTCTTTTCAGCTACAGTGACGAAATCAAGAAATATCTACGAGAACGACCCCAGCACCAGTAGGACTCAGGTTGTATAACACAGACGATCTCTTAACAACAAGCGGTACCCGCTCGAGTTAAGAGATTCTACAACTGAGCCCCGTAACAAAAGCTCGACATTGTTACACTAGATTCAAGTTTAGGTTTTTAGGTAAAGTTTTACAGTAAACAAAACTGTAAAACTTTTATTTTCAAAATGAAATAAAAAGTTTATTTTGAAAGATATCATCATGAAAAACATGTTTAGCTCATTTCTTTTACTATTCTAGTTTCTAACAAACATTCAGTTATTTCATAAATTTGCTTTTTTATTTCAGTAGCAAAATGAAAAAATTAGAAAGTGTTTTAAAAACTAGAAGGGTAGCTATAAAAAAATGTATTTTGTGACACTCTGTAGAAACAGAAGGTGAAACACTTTTGTCAAAATTCCTTTTTGACAGTATGGCACCCCTTGGTGCACAGATGTTCAGACATGGGTGGCCCGAATTCGAAGTGAATTCGTGGAACCCAGTCAGACCGTGAGAATTAGGAATAGAGTCCCAAAAATACCTTTCCTTTTAAGGTAATATCATCGACCCAGGGCAATGATTGGCCCAGTTGGTCAATCATTAAGCCCTGAGGTGACAGTCGCCCCTCCCAGGAGACCGGACAAGTGTGCCTGAGGCTTGAGTGTGAGGACAGTCCGATCTAGAGGATCAAAGAGGACAGTTGAAAAGTTCAGAGAGTGAACTTGAACAGAGTACATTATGTAAAGAATTGTATGCAACCTGATTATGTCAATAATATAGGAGTAAAAGAGTATATTTTATTCGACTGAAAAGAGTGTTGTGTGCAGAATTTATTGAGTTTAGGACTCCGGAAAATAACGGAGTATCCAGCAGAAGGTACTCAGACATAGCCTGAGTCCCTCTGGATGGAACCTCCAACAACTCAACAGAAAAAGGACTAAAGTGTCATCGGCATCGTCACGCCCTATACAGGAAGGTTCTCGTGTAAAAACGGTCTTTTTGTGGGCCGTTACCAGGTCGGACCAGTAAAATGTCCCGGCTGGTAAAATCAACCCCAAGAGCAGAGGCTGGCCCGCCAACAATAGAGTTGGCACCGGCACCATCGATTCAACAACAGAGAAGTCGAAACGGTGGCGCCAAAGGGTCAGCAACGTCACAATTTTCATGTTTGATATCTTTCAAAATAAACTTTTTATAATTAAAAATTAAAAATAAATATTGACTGCATAAATAAAGTTGGGTCATTTTTAAAACTGATCTAAAAAGTTTATTTTGAAAGATATATCAAACATGAAAATACTAATTAGGTGATTGAGCTACGTTTCTAGTTTCTAAAATACTTTCAAGTTTCTCGTCATTTTGCACCCTGAATTCGAGGTGCCGCGTTTCCAGCTTATTTTCTAGGGGGTCATCATCCTTACCATCTTTTTAATGGTGATTTCCACAATGTTTTTAACATGTTCCTCGACATCTTCGTTGTCTTCCACCTGAAAGACACTGTCCTTCAATAAAAACAGTATGTCATCTCTGCTTATGTAATTGTCATTGGTTAAATCGTAAACTTTGAAGCAAACTGAGAAATACAGAAAACCTAGAATTAAGAAGATTGGGTTGGGTGCATTCGGAAACTTAAAGAACAAAAAAAAAGCTATTATTCTGTAAAGAAAATGGAAAAGTAAGCCTTCCTCCTGGAAACAATATCTGGGTATTTCAGGTATACCCTCTGTAAAGAAAGCATGTCCGGGAATTATGCTAGCTTCACCTACTCTTCTCAAAATAAAAAGCAAGCATCTATTCTACATACTTGCTTTCTCGAGAAGGTGGAGTTACAAGTGGAGTTTCAAGTTGAGATTCAAATTCAAGTGGAATTTCAAGTTAAAATTCAAGTTCAACTTGTGGAGTTTCAAGTTCAACTTGTTCAAGTGGAGTTTCAAGTTTAGATTCAAGGTCAAGTGGGGTTTCAAGTTTAGATTTAAGTTTGAAGTTCAAGGAAATTGTTTCATGGCCTCACATTCGAAGAATCAAATGATAAAATCAAGTACATCCGGAAATGCTTTTCTTTTAATGAATTATCTAGAAGAATGTAGAGCAAATCACTCTTATGGTTTCTTTACAGCATAAAGCAATATAAGCTTTAGTTTCCGATTGTGCTGAAAGCTGAAAACTCTTTCTTGAGCTCAAAAATGGCACAACATTTCTTCAAACTGTTGAAATCCCCACGAAGAATGGTCGAGAGTCCAGTGATCCATTCTTCTAGACTGACAACACTGTCTCCCACAGCATCGAACACTTTAAAAACTAGAAAGATAAATGTTTTCAACAAAAAATACCATGTAGAAATTTAAGGACATTTCAGAGAATTTTTTTTTTCAATTTTGGCTATTTTTTTTAAAGCAAGTTGATTTATATCCCATTTTTTAGACTTTTAAAATTCTTGAGACATTTGGAACCAATTGCGTTTTCTTAGAGGGCATTTTTAGCGTTTTTACAGGATTTTTAGAACATTTTTAGGGGTTTTAGAGCATTTTTTACGATTTTGGCCGTTTTTTGGAGAAAAATAAAAACCATACTTTGCCGCATTTTTCAGAATTTAAAAATTCTTGAAACTTTGGACTTTTCTGGGGCATCTGGAATCAGTTGAGCTTTCTTGGGGGTATTTTTAGGGGTTTAGAGCCTTTTTAGGGTTTTAGAGCATTTTTAGGGTTTTAGAGCATTTTTAGGGTTTTAGAGCATTTTTAGGGGTTTAGAGCATTTTTAGGGTTTTAGAGCATTTTTAGGGTTTTTAGAGCTTTTTACGTTTTTGGCTGTTTTGTGAGAAACAAAAGTAAGAACCATACTTTTCCGCATTTTTCAGAATTTTAAAAATTCTTGAAACTTCAGACTTTTGGGGACATCTATCACCAGTTGAGTTTTCTAGGGTTGTATTTCGAGGAGTTTTAGAACATTTTAGGGGTTTAGAGTATTTTTTTACTATGTTTTGGCCGTTATTTTTTTCAGAACAAAGTAAAATTCATATTTTTTCCCCATTTTTCATAATTTTAAAACTTTTGTAGATTTTTGGATATATTGGTTAAGTTCAATCCGCTTGAGTATTGAGGCTTTTAGAGCATTTTTGGCCGTTTTTTGATTAATTCGATTAATGGCCATTTTGAAGGATAAGGTGAAATTATTATAATTAATTAATTTACAATTTTTTTGGAATTAGAAAAATTCTTCAATGTTTGTACATTTTAAACTTATTTTAATTTTTGTGGGGTTTTTTTCTTCATAAAAACGGCCATTAATCGAAAATTTAGATATTTTTTATTACTGGCCGTTTTTTTTTACGAAGGAAAACCCACAAAAATTAAAATAAGTTTAAAAAGTACAAACATTGAAGACTGTTTGCCCTCAAAAAGGGCTTTTTTTTAGATCATTTAGATATTTTTCGATTAATGGCCGTTTTTTCTTTTTAATTTTGTAATTTCTGAGTCGTTCTTAATCCTCACTTCTTTCCAAAATAATTTCCTCGGTTATTCCTAGTAATTTATGAATTTCTCCTTTGAAAGTGACTTCGTCCATTGAGCCACCAATACAGGAAGTTGCATAAATTTCCATCAGGACTTCCACTTCTTCCGTACTGACTACAAATTCAATTGACAAAAACAAAATATGATAAATATTTATGAACAACTAGCTGATTATATACTGTCCTTCAGAAGAGCAAACTAGAAAGTGGTTTTAGAAACTAGAAGGGTAATAAAGTAACTCAATCACTTAAGAAGGTATTTTAATGCTTTGATATTTTTCAAAATAAACTTTTTATAGAGAAAAACTTCAACAACAAAAAAATTGGAGTATTTTTTTTTTTAAATCTGACATAAAAAGCTTATTTTGAAAGATATTAACATTGAAAATATCCTTTAATAGATTGGAATTACTCTTCTAGTTTCTAAAATACTTTCCAGTTTTTTTTATTATTTGCTCTTAAAAAATTAATCAAAATTTCGAAAATCAACTGTTCATCAACCATTTTAGATAAAAAAAAACTAGAAAGTGTTTTAGAAACTAGAAGGGTAACTCAATCACATTAAAGATTATTTACATGTAAGATATCTTTCAAAATAAACTTTTTATATGTTAGTTTGAAAATAATCCAAATATATGCAAATGACATTATTTTAATTTTTGTCTATAAAAAGTTTATTTTGAAAGATATCATCAACATGAAATTACACTTAAGTGATTAAGCTACCCTTCTAGTTTCTAAAACACTTTCTAGTTTTCTGTTAATATTGTACGGCTGAAAGACAGAATAATCAAGATTTTGAAAATCAGCTGTTCATAAACCATTTTAAGAACATCTAGAAAGTGTTTTAGAAACTAGAAGGGTAGCTCAATCACTTAAGATATTATATCTCTTAGGCACAAAATAAAGAGAAACTAGAAAGTGTTTTAGAAACTAGAAGGGTAGCTGAATCACTTAAGATATTATATCTCTTAGGCGCAAAATAAAGAGAAACCGGAAAGTGTTTTAGAAACTAGAATGGTAACTAAACCACTTGAGGAAATTTTTTTGTTGATATATTTCAAAATAAGCTTTTTATGTGATTTTAAAAATGACCCAATTTTATAAACAGATGATATTTCTTGAATTTTTGTCTATAAAAAGCTTATTTTGAAAGATATGTGTCAAACATGAAAATATTCTTTAATTTAGTATAAAGTTTTTCGTTTTAAACGGTTTCCACTGTAATTTTCATAGGAAAAAAACAAATACTTACACTTAGATTTACGACTTAAGTTTTCAATCTGCTTTAATTTAGCCTTTTTTGCTTTGTTGCTGTGCATTTTTTTTTTAAATAATTAAAACTTTTAATAAATTACAACTTAGAACCAACCTAACTACATAATGATTCCATTTTTGTTTGTTACCATGACAACGATAACAACAACAACCAAAACAACAAATCAATACATGTAATTGTTTTTATTTTCTGGTGTTGCTTATACCTTGTACACACATGAGTTAAATGAATTCAAATTAAATGTGTTTAGGTGAATTATACGGAATCCAGTTAAGGACATGAACACTAAATAAAAATTGACTTTATTATTAATATTTTGAAATTGAAATACTAAATCAATATTTTAATGTCAATAGTTTCTATATTTAAGTATTAACTCAATATTTTCAGATTATTAACTGAATAAATTGAATTCGACATATTGTTTGTTTGTCCTTCACAGGGCTCTGTAGAACGTGTTTATTATTTAAATGCATTTAAATTAATTATCAGCTGTGTGTACTAGGTATAAGTGTGAAATTTGAGCAACAGTGTATTTTGTCTTTAGAGCAAATTTTTTCTGTAGGTCAAAAAATAGGTCAAATATCTTTTTTAGGGCAAATTTCGCACACCCAAATAAAATATTTGATCAACTTTCTGAACTTAAGGCCAGGCACAAATTAGGCAACAATGGCAAGCTTGGCAACCATCAGCTGTTGCTGGTGACAACTACACTAGCGCCACCAACTGCATTTACAGGCACCAAATTGGTAGTATGGCAACAATTGTTGCCACAGGCAATTAGAAATCGAGAAAAACAGAAGTTGACTCCGCCCTTTTTATGACGACCGGCAACTTCTAATTGGTTTGTTGTGTGGTTCGACGTTGAAAAGGGCGGAGCATGTGACGTCAGACTACATAACCAACCAAATTAGAAGTTGCCGTTCGTCATAAAAAGGGCAGAGCCAACTTCTGTTCGTCCCGATTTCTAATTGCCTGTGATGTTACCTCTGCTCGATATGGTGTGCAGAGGGAGAACAAGCAACAATTGTTTGCCAGCAACCACTTTCTTCTTGTCAGGTGATCGTGATTTGGTTGCTGGTTGCTCGCTCATTTGGTTCTCCCTAATTTGCGCTCGGTTTTCTCTTCCCCAACAAAAATTTTTTAAAAGTTTCTCTCAGTAATTTTATTCAAGAAATAAATATATAAATTTCACAATTTTAAAACATATTTCAAATTAAAAGATTTAGACATTTATTTTTTTTTTTTAAAAAAAAAGTTGAAAATAAAACAAAAGTTTATGAAGAAGAAATGTTTTCAATTTTGTCTTGAAACCGGTTGGTTTCTTGTAATTGAAGACGTATTGAGTTTCTATCATTATTACAACTGTTTCCTCCTCCACCGTCAGTCACCGACATGATCTGAGTTGATGCCGAGGCTCGACTGTTGAAACTGCGGCCACCTCGAGAATCACGCATTAATCGATGACGGTTGTAAGTCCGATGTAACAACAATTGCACCTTTTGATTATTTATTTAGATTTGAGATGAAGGATTAATAAACACAAAAATAAACATAAAACGACAACAAAAAAAACAAAGGTGTAGAACAAAGGTGTAATTAAATTATGGCTTTTAGAAGAAATTAGTGCAACAAAAAAAAGTGCGAAAACTGCAACAAAGAATTGCTTCACAATTTGTCAACATTGTCACAAACACAACTGTTAGGTCGTTGACACACGAACCACTTTCTGAGACCACTTTTCGACTGCAAAATGAAGTCGGGAGTTGTCGCTCAAAACGCGACCACTTTTTGAGTCCACTGCGGTGGTTGAAATGTGGTCCAATTTGTATGCCAAGAGCCGGAAGTGGTCGATTTTGAGCGACAACCCCGACTTCATTTTTATAGTGGTCTCAGAAAAGTGGTCTCAGAAAAGTGGTCCGTGTGCTCCAACAGCCTTAAAAGAAGCAGTTCTACGGAGTCCTGTAAAATCCATGCGAGATTTTTTTTTAAAATCTCGACATTTCGACTTTAATCTCGACATGCCGACTTTATTCTCGGCATGTCGACTTTTAATCTCTTTTATTCGGCCATGTTGCGCGAACCATACTCTAAATTATTGCAAGCGCCCTGTTGTAGCAGCATTAATTTAATTATTATAGTATGGTGCGCACAACATGACATAATTAACAATGGCCGAATAAAAGAGATTAAATGTCGACATGTCCGAGAATAAAGTCGGCATGTCGAGATTAAAGTCGAAATGTCAAGATTTAAAAAAAAAATTCTCGGCTGTCCTTTACAGGGCTCCGTAAAGTTCAGTTAAAAATAGCCAAAAAAAATAATAGAAAGAAAGGGTCAAAGAGAGTATTTTATTTAGTTGACAGGACACATGGAGGTGGTGCAACTAGGCCGCGACTTGCGATGAGTGGCACTGCCGCTTCGGCCTCCCAACTTCTGCTGAAGGCGGAATGTGTCGAAGGAACGGGCCAACAGGGACATTATCTATTAGATATGGGGACCGGGGAATTACAATAGAGATATATAGACCACACATAAAGACATAACACATGGGAATACAAGAGACTGACCACAACTGACCACAAGAAAAAACGAAAAAAATGACAACAACAACAACAACAACACATTTGTCACAAATTTCGAGGGTTAGATTTACCTCAGTTGTGGAATAGCAGAAAGAAATGGACACAATGAAACCCTACAATAAACACAAAACAATAGCAATCATAAGTTAAGGCTCAAATTCAAGAGGGAAAGTTGGCACTTGAGCTTCAACTTGAGCCCTTTCAACAGGGTTCCAACATTTCATGAAAATGCAACTTTGGAAATTCATTGCAAGTGAAACGGAAGTGCGGGAATGGAATTTTTTGGGTGCAATGCATTTCCAGTGATGTCTGCAGGACAAGAATGTCTTCTTTTCCTGTGTGAAATGCGCGCCTCAAAAGTTATAAACCACTTTAGAATGGGCGTGATCAAGTGGAAGTTGAAGTGCCACGTTTTCTTCTTGAATTTCGGAGTAAATCTCTCTTGACCATTGGTCAGTTCTGATATTTTTTTTTACTTGCAAGCCATCAAGCACAGTGCTAAAGTAGGACCAAAGGGCTATTATGCCACATGTTCCTTGATGAGGAAGATAGATTGTGGTCAAGTAGTGGACACCAAACAAGGGTACCAGGACCAATGTGGCCTTTGCTGCTTTTCTGTTAAAGAAATAGGTTTAGAGAAAATTTATTACCGAACTTTCTAGAAACAAGTTTTTAAAGAAATTGAGAAAGTGTGTTCGAAACTAGAATATAGTAAATGAAGGATCTAAAAGGATTTTCATGATGACATCTTTCAAAATAAACTTTTAAGAAGCAACTTTAAGTAGAAATTGAAAGTTTGTTATTAACTAGAATGGTAAATGAAGAACCGAAAAGGATTTTCATGATGACGTCTTTCAAAATAAACTCCAAGAAGTATTTGAAAGTTTGTTAGGAACTAGAATAGTATATGAAGGATCTATGAGTATTTTCATGACGATATCTTTCAAAATAAACTTTTTTGCGTGATTTCGAAACGTCGTTTCTTGGAAAAACGAGTTTTCAACTGCAATAAAAAGTAACCTACTGATTTACTATTCTTGTTTCTAACAAACATTGAAATTTTTTATAATGTTGCTTCTAAAATGTTGAGTACTTTTTGTTTTTGTTTTTACCGGAAGTGACTCGGTTCATTCGAATGTGCTGCCCTGAGTTTGGTCACGAGTCCTCGAATGATATTGATCAGAAATATAGTATTGAGCTGTTAATAAGCAAACGAAACTTAGAATTTTGCATCGACATATAGTTGAAGAGATTCAAGTACACACCTTTTTAGAAACAAATTTGAAAAGAAATTCGAAAAGTATTCGAAACTAGAAGGGTAACTGAATTGATTGATTATATTTTTATAACGATATCTTTCAAAATAAACTTTTTATGACAGTTTGAAAATGACATTTGATTTCTAATTGGCAACAAAACAATTTTAAAACGTACTCGTTTTTTTTTTAAAGTGACGTAAAAAGTTTATTTTGAAAGATATCGTTATAAAAATACAATCAATTTATTCCTTTACCCTTCTAGTTTCGAATAATTTTCGAATTTCTTTTAAAATATGCTTTTAAAAAGTTAAGCACCTGAATTATTATATTTAAGAAGAAAAAAAAATGTAATTCTCATCAACTTACAATTAAACTGAGTAACATTGGAGCATTCATGATCCACTCGTAATTTCCGGATGTGGGAGCCATCCAACATCAACAGACCGGAAAAAAATACCGGAAATTTATTTTCTTAATAAAATGTTCAAAATGGCTGTTTTTACACTTACTGTTCATCGTACCAGATTATTCGTATTACGGAGTAGATGGTGACGGGAATCAGAGGAAATACTAGAAATAAAAACAATAAATAATATTTAGAAAAAAGTTTCTTAAAAACTAGAAGAGTAAATAAATTCTCTAAAAGCATTTTTCGCGATGCTAATCTTAAAAAAATAAACTTTTTATCAAAGTTTGAAGTTAAGATGTTTTAATCAACAGTTGATTTTCAAACTCTGAATTAAAAGTGTGTTAGAAACTAGAAGGGTAACTGATATCTTTCAAAATAAACTTTTAAAAGATGAAAATTTAAAAAAGAGGGGGGGGGGGGTCTGTTTAAAGTTTGGTAATTTTCAAACTCATCATAAAAAAGCTTACTTTGAAAGATATCACTAGGGCTCGGATTTTTATGCAAAATATCAATCAAATGTTTCTCAATTTGTGGCCCAAGTGCCAATTTTGAACAATCATCATTAGAGCAACTGCAATAATGCTTTTTTTTTAAAAAAATCAAAACGGCTGGTTAGAGGCTACATGTCTTGGTTGCTATCAGTTGTCAACTAGTTTTCTAGCCTCTAAACAGTATTTTTGATTGAAAAAAATCATAATTGTTTGTTGATCTTATAACGTGATCGTTACTTCACAATTGGCTCTTGGGCCACAGATTGAGAAACAGTTGCATAAAAATCCGAGCCCTGGATCTCACCCTGAAAATACACCAATAGTAAAGTACTACTTACTCCAGCCCATGATGTAATAAACAACCAATCGTTTTTCTTCTGCAAATGACGTCACAATAAGTTTATGCAAATAAAATGCTTCACATAACATCCACATGTAAGTGCAAGTTCGAGTATATTTAGTGAAGGTCAAAGCTAATTTGCATATAGCCTATATTTTAAAATATAAAAATATATAATATTATATAATGCAACATATATTTCAAGAATGAAATGGTGCATTTTTTCAAATAACGAGACTGTTTAGAGGCTAAAATTGAAATAAATTAATATTTTTGTTGGGTTTAAAGTGTAAACGGTGCCTCTCGAACTCACTACTCTGTATTTCAGAAGAGCAAAATGAAGAGAAACTAGAAAGTGTTTTAGAAACTAGAAAGGCAGCTCAATCGCTTAAGTGTATTGTTTTAGAAACTAGAAGGGCAGCTCAAGTGTAGAATGAAGGAGAAACTTGACTGTGTTTTAGTAACTAGAAGATTAATAGCTCACCAGCTCACTTAATAGTAATTTTCATGTTGATATCTTTCAAAATAAACTTTTTATGTCAGTTTCGAAATTGACCCATCTTTAAGCAGACGATATTATTTAAATTTCTGTCTATAAAAAGTTTATTTTGAAAGATGACAACTTGGAAATACCGCGTGGGCATTAAGTGATTGAGCAACTTTTCTAGTTTCTAAAACACTTTCTAGTTTTGTCTCTTAATTTTGCTCTTCTGAAAGACAAACAGTCAAAAGAGTTCCAAAAATTGGCTCTTCATGAACCATCTAATTCTAGCCTCTAAACAGTCGCACTGATTGAAAAAGTTAATTTTTACTGGATTTTGTGCGTTTATAACGTTTTCCTCATCGGAATTGCCGTCCTCCAAAGCGTTTAAATTGATGATGAGCAATTTAAATACAATGAAGGCAATTGCATTGACAATCAATGACAAGAAAAAGTTGGTGTGCATTGTTATTCTGGGCACTCGAAGTTGCCTGAAAAATGTACAAAAAAAAGAACTGTAAACGCGGCTTCTAGCAAATAATGTAAGTGTGACCGCAGCATTATTTTTTTACAAAATTTGAAATTACATTTTACAAGATTGTTTAATAACTAGAAGATTAAATATCAAAGTATTTTAGAGAAAGAATCGTACTACACTTAACAATTTTAAAAGGTACTTTAAAAACTAGAAGGGTAAAAGAATATTTTCCTTATGGGGATATCTTTCAAAATAAACGTTTTTACCGATTTTGAAAATGGAAAAACCTTTTTTTTTTGGTCCAACTAGAAAAAGGAAAAATTTGAAATTGCCACAAAAAAAGTATATTCTAAAAGATATCAACATGAAAATATTCTTTTAAGTTCATTAAATTACTCTTCTACTTTCTAAATTAACATAGAGAATATGAAATTGGAAATATTTTAACAACTAGAAGAGTAAATAAATGAAATAAATCACTCACATTGGCTTTTTTTAGGCCATAAAAAGTCTATTTTTAAAGATGTCAACAGGAACAAATTTCTAGTTTGTTCGTTGACTTTTCTAGTTTTTATCGCACTTTTAGTTTCTTTTTTAAAATTGCTTCAAAAAAGTGCTGACTAGAAGCTGACCACATTGAAAAGCCTTTTGAGACGTTTGTTGCTTTTTTCGAGCAACAAAGGTCTTGCATGACTACGTAAATGAGCTCAATTCTGGATGTCATTATGTATGGATGGATCTCAAATGTTCTGAGCCATATAACTCGGAAATGGGACTACTTACGATAAAATGACATTAGATCGAAAATCATCTTCACATTCCAGGGATGCTAAATAATTAATTTGATAATTTTAGCTTAACTGCAACTAACTAAAAATCGATCTAGATCAATTTTGGATGTGAGGATGGATGGATGTCAATCATTGCATGCAACATAAATTGCGAAAGTGATCACGTACGATAAAATATCACGAGATCGAAAATCATCTATACGTTCTAATGATGTGCTACCTGTTTAATTTGATAATTTTAGTTTAATGCACAAATTAACTAAAATCGATTAAGAGATAGCAACAAAGGTCTAAAGGGGAACTCCTATTCTTACTTATATGAAAAAAAGATGAAGACAGCCGGCACCAAGAAGACGAGCGAGATGATAAATGCACCGATGTGAATGAAGATTTTTCTCTTTAGCGTATCGGATCGACCGCAAGTGACGTAATCCGTAAAAGGGTTCCACGTTCCGTTCGCGAAACAGGTTTTCGTCGCGTAACCTACGAAGACAAGCGGTTGAATTGTTTCACAGGCCACTTTTGGTGGTTGAGTGGTCACTCAGTTTCTTAGGGTTATTTTAGTTGTCTTACTTGGACACCCTTCGAGTGGTGGGTCACCGTAAAAGTAGATGTGAGACGGGCAAACGACGTGAGCCGTCGAGCCGCTTATGGTGTCATCAATGCATTGCCAGCCATCCCACTGTCTGGGGCAGTGATTTGCACCTGAAAAAAAAAACATGAAATTTATGTCTTGAATTATAAATTTATGCAAATTGATTCTAGTTGACAACTTTTTAGAAGTCATTTTAAGAAGAGTTTAAAAGTGTGTTAGAAAGTAGAATAGTAGGCGAAGAAGCTAAAAGTATTTTCATGATGTTATCTTACAAAATGAACTTTTTAGAAGCAAATTTAAACAAGAATTTGATAGTGTTAGAAACTAGAATAGCAAATGAATAAGCTAAAAGTATTTTTATAATGTTATCTTTCAAAATAAACTTTTTAGAAGCAACTTTAAGAAGAATTTGGAAGTCTTATTTATAAACTAGAATGATAAATGAATGAGCTAAAAGTAGTTTAATGATGTTATCTTACAAAATGAACTTTTTAGAAGCAAATTTAAAAAAAAAAGAATTCGAAAGTGTTAGAAGCTAGAATAGTAAATGCATGAGGTGAAAGTATGTTATCATGATATCGTTCAAAATAAACTTTTTAAAAGCAACGTTAAGAATTAATTTGAAAGAGCCTAATGAGCCTAAAGTTGTTTAAATTAATGAGGTTATCTTACAAAATGAACTTTTTTAGAAACAACTTTAAGAAGAATTTCAAATTGTTGGAAACTAGAATAGCAAATGAATAAGTTAAAAGTATTTTTATAATGATATCTTTCAAAATAAACTTTTTTTTAGAAGCAACTTTAAGAAGAAAGATGTCAATCGCGACAACAAGTTGATTATTTAATCTGGTCCTTCTAGTTTCTTAAGTTTTCTTTTTCTACTTTTTTTTCTTCATATAAACTAGAATGAGAAATGAAAGAACTAAAAGTAGTTTAATAAAGTTATCTTACAAAATGAACTCTTTAGAAGCAAATTTAAAAAAAAGAATTCGAAAGTGTTAGAAGCTAGAATAGTAAATGTATGAGATGAAAGTTTTTTATGATGATATCGTTCAAAATAAACTTTTTACGTGATTGTGAATTACTTTGAAGAAAAAAAACCGTCTTTCAAACTGCAATAAAAAGTTTATTTTGAAAGATAACGGTATGAAAATACTTTTAGTCTATTGATTTACTATTCTAGTCTCTAACAAACTTTAAATTTTATTTGAATGTTGTTTGTGATTTGTTTTGAACTTGAAACCAAGGAGGAACCGAAACTCACTGACGTTTCCATTCTCCAACATCTTTTCACAACATTTCTTGGATTCTTCACAACACGAAGTCCACATTTGAACTCCTTGTTCTTCTCTGAATGTGTTTTGAATATGAAGAATGTCCCTTTCTAGTCTGTAATCGTAACGTTTTGGTATTGTCCAATTGTTTGTTTGTTCCCAGCCCCATAATGCACCTAGATCTCCCGGTCTGTAGCAAAGTTGTTGTTTGAAAAATGTGACCGGTAGGAAAGAGTAGCACTGAACACAAGCGTCCCCATAAAATTCGCTTCTGTTTAGAAGTAGGGAGTGGCGGTTACGGCAGAGACCTTCGTTGGCCGCCGTTTCGGCCATCCGTGCCACCGCCACCGCCGTCATCATCGTCGTTGTCGTGCTCGGTAAGGATGAGCTAGTGAGAGGTGCCAAAGTGCTGAAAATCTCCTATTCAGTTGAAAGTAAGAGAGAGGTTACATTGAATAGTTGTTGGTTACTGACTAGAAGGTGCAACTTACATTTTGCTCGTAGCAGCTTTTGGCAAAACTACTCTGTAAAAAAAAAAGTTGAGATTTAATAATTTATATAATTAAAGTAGTAGATAATGTTAAAAATATGGATGGAATCGACTTAAAATACTTGCGACATACACAGTGACACAGAATAAAGACAGTGACACAAGACAAACACACAGTAAGACGGCTAGAACAAAGACACAGTGACACAGTACAAACACGCAATGACACAGGACAAACACAATGACACAGGACAAACACAATGACACAAGACAAACAGTGACACAGAACAAAGACAGTGCCACAAGACAAACGTACAGTGACACAAGACAAACATACGTTGACACAGGACAAACGTACAGTGAGACAGAACAAATTAAGGCAGTGACACGAGAACAACCACACAGTGACACGAGAACAACCACACAGTGACACGAGAACAACCACACAGTGACACAGGACAAAGACAGTGACACAGGAAAAAGACAGTGACATGGAACAAACACAATGACACAAGACAAACAGTGACACAGAACAAACACAGTGCCACAAGACAAACATACGTTGACACAGGACAAAGACAGTGACACAGGACAAAGACAGTGACACAGGACAAAGACAGTGACACAGGACAAAGACAGTGACATGGAACAAACACAATGACACAGGACAAAGACAGTGACACAGGACAAAGACAGTGACATGGAACAAACACAATGACACAAGACAAACAGTGACACAGAACAAACACAGTCCCACAAGACAAACATACGTTGACACAGGACAAAGACAGTGACACAGGACAAAGACAGTGACACAGGACAAAGACAGTGACATGGAACAAACACAATGACACAAGACAAACAGTGACACAGAACAAACACAGTGCCACAAGACAAACACACAGTGGCACAGAACAGACTTGCAGGAAACAGGAACACACAGCGACACACGACAAACACAGTGACATAGGACAACCATACAGTGACACACACAACAGACATAGTGACACAGAACAGACATAGAAGAAAGTGTATCACACTTTGACACACGACAAACGTAGTGACACACAACAAACATATAATGAAACAAGAGACACAGGACCAACATAACGACACAAGACAAATAGTGACACACAAGACAAACACAAAAGACACAGAACAAACATACAGAAAGCAGTAATACATAGAGACACAGAACAAAAACACAGTGACACAGGTCAGACACAGTGATACAGAAGAAACAAACTGACACAGTAGAATCACGTAGTGACACAGAAAGAGACAAAGAGGAAACATTAACACAACGACACAGAACAATTGCAGACACAGACACACAGTGACACAAAACAATCACAGACACACACAGAGTGACACTGAACTACAAAACAAACCCAAGACACAAAAAAAAAGTTTAAACTTAAAATATCTGAAAATTGACAGTTATGTTCCCAATTTTGATCATGTGTCTTAAAAAAAATACCCAAAGGCGGAAGACAAAGAGAGTAGAAGGGTCATTTGGGAGAAATAAAAGTTGTCTCCATGTTGTTTGATAAGTTGACCGAGCAACATTTTGTTTCATGGATGACAGATTTTACCGGTAAAACTAGTAATCTGCCAAGAATTCCTATGAGTATTAAGAAGTTTGTCGTCGTCGTCGTTGTTGTTGTCATTTTTACGGCGAATGTTTTCTTTTCACCTCGGCCACATTTAATCTTTTCTTCCGCCTGAATTACATCTTGTTTATTGACCTGTAATCCATAAATATCCAAAAAGTAAACAACAAAATATAATAGAAATTTTTTTTTAAGTTTTTCCTTTTGAGAGAACATTTTTTTTTAGAAGAGAGATAATAATAAAAAAAATAGTTCAAAATCGCCGATCATGCGAAAAATTTTTAAAAAATTTGATGTGAAATTTTTCGCCTTTAGCAAAAATAAGCTGTTTTTATAAACTGCGATAAAAAAAACAAATCAATAACAACAAACATATTGAACAAAATAGTTCAGATTTCAACTTTGTTTCATTACAAAGTTGGATTTTTGAATTCTTGTTACATCTTTCAAAATAAGCTTTTTATGGGGGTGTGTGACATTTGCCCTACAGACAGTTGCCCTAACGAGAAATTTGTCCTAAAGAGACATTTGTCCTAAAAAGACATTTGTCCTAAAAAGACATTTGTCCTAAGGAGAAATTTGTCCTAAGGAGACATTTGTCCTAAAGAGACATTTGTCCTAAAGGAACATTTGCCCTAAAACCAAATGACTTATATTTAGACTGCTGCATGATTAGGGCAAACGTCCCTTTAGGGCAAGTGGTTTTAGGGCAAATGTCGTTTTAGGGCAAATGATTTTAAAGCAAGTGTCTTATGAGTAAATGTCTTGTTTCTAAAACACTTTCAAGGTTTCTTTTCATTGTTTCTTTCATGAAAGCAAAAATTTCAACAAAATATAAAACTGACTTTAAAAAGTTTATTTTGAAAGACATCCAACATGAAAATGCTATGAAGTGATTGAGCTACCCTTCTAGTTTCTAAAACATTTTTTAATTTCTCTTCATTTTTGTCAAAGTTTGAATAAATTTACTTAAATGTAGTTGTTTTTACTTTTCTAAACTGACTTCAAAATAGTTTATTTTGAAAGATATCTAAGATTGAATTACTTTTTCTTAGCTTTTTCACCTGGTTTGAACTCCTTTAAGTTTCTTTGAATCGTGAATAAGTTTTAATCAATATTACTGTAAGTCATAACTGAGAAGCAGAATCTAAGGGGGAGGGGGGAGGGGGGAATCCTCCAAAAAATCGATATTTGTAATTTTCTTCATGTTGTAATTTTATTGTTTCTTCTGTAGTTAAGTTGTCAACACTTTTTTTCATTTTCATTTTCTTTGCTGAAATGAAATCTCAGTAAAGAAAATGAAAATGAAAAAAAAAGGAATTCTGTTGATCTTTAAGGTTGTAAAAAATAAACCTTCCAATGAAACAATAAAACATTTGCAATTTTCTTTTGTTTTGTGTCCGTACAACAGAAACAATTGTATATTTTGTAAAACTACCAAATGAATAAAAGGCAGAAGGATAACTTATTACTTTACCTTCAGCTTAAGAACAATGCAAGTAAATTATTTATTTTGTGTCCCTGTAGCATTAGATGGCGCCACTAGCCCCTCTCCCATAGAAATGTACTGCTGACACTCTTCAACTCTTGACTCAACCGTCTTTTTTTCACTTGGCGAACTTTTAATTATGTCATCGCTATTTCTACACGTGCTCGCTTTTCACTAATATGTGATCTGGGTCAGTGAATGTGGAAAATTAAATACTTTTCGATGGGAAAACGTTTGCATATTGACTAACCACTTGGTCATTTTGCACACTGACTAACCACTGGGTCATTTTGCACACTGACTAACCACTTGGTTATTTTGCACATTGACTAACCACTTGGTTATTTTGCACACTGACTAACCACTTGCTCACTTTGCACACTGACTAACCACTTGGTCATTTTGCACACTGACTAACCACTTGGTAACTTTGCACACTGACTAACCACTTGGTCACTTTGCACATTGTCTACAAATGGGATAATTCCACACATTGACTAGCCAGTTGGGCATTTTGCACATTGCCTAACATTTTAGCATGCCATTGTGTACAATGCTAGTCTTTTTGCAAATTCCTTAGTGGTCCAAGGCAATCTTCACAAACTGAATTTTTTTTTTGCAATTTTAGTTGATTATTCGCACTTTGCCTAGTTGATTAGTGACTTTGCACATTGCATTATGCACATTGTCTAAAAGGGTAAGGTATTCTGCACATTGTTGAGCATTTTAGACTTTATGCAGATTGTCTGTTTGTTTTTAGTAATTCTATAAATTGCTTAAAGTGTGTTGGATTTTTGCAGAGTCACTAGCAATTTGGTGGTTTTGCAGATTGCCTGATTTTCCACATTGGCAGTAAGGCCTTGTTTCCACTGAGATGAAAATTTGAACATTTTTGAAAATTTCAACTGGTGAAAAATAGAAGAAACGTGGCCCCCCGCTTAATCGCCATCATAGATGGGGGTGGGGGCAACGTTTGTTCCATTTTTCACCAGTTGAAATGTTCAAATTTTCATTCCAGTGGAAACAAGGCCTTAAACATACAAATCTGAGCCCTTATTTATTGTTTGTATTGAGAGGGGAAGGTTTTTGTGTTGGATTTAATTTAGACGAAACTGTTATTTTATTGCCAGGATTAACGAAAATAACATTTCAATAAAAATGTTAAAGGAGGAGGAGGAGGACCCACCTTTTTATTAATTGTATATTAAGATAAGGTTGTAAAAATTGTAATATGTTAAGTCAAACAAGAAAAACACACCAAATGTGTAAAGATCAAAATATAGGGGGTTGGGAAGAGAGTAGGAGGGGAAAATATTCTTTTGTGTGGCTGGGTTTAGGACATTAGGACAGGCATCTGTAGACAGCTTCAAAATTTCTTTGGCTGTGCCCTTTTATGAGCGTTATCAATTTGTAATTGGTTTGTTATTTGGTCTGATGTCACATACCCCGCCCTTTTTCGATTTCTAATTGGTTGTTATTTGTGTCTGACGCTCATAAAAGGGCGCAGCCAAAGAAATTCTGAAGCTGTCTACAGACGCCTGTGTTTGAAACTGCTCAAAGCAAACTTTGATGTGCTTAGTAGAACAGGCATCTGTAGACAGCTTCAGAATTTCTTTGGCTCCGCCCTTTTATAAGCGTTATCAATTTGTAATTGGTTTGTTATTTCGTCTGATGTCACATTCCCCGCCCTTTTTCAATTTCTAATTGGTTGTTAATTAGTCTGAAGCTCATAAAAGGGGTGGAGCCAAAGAAATTCTGAAGCTGTCTACAGACGCCTGTGTTTGAAACTGCTCAAAGCAAACTTTGCTGTGCTTAGTAGAACAGGCATCTGTAAACAGCTTCAGAATTTCTTTGGCTCCGCCCTTTTATGAGCGTTATCAATTTCTAATTGTTTTTTTTTACTGAGTTTGCTGTCACATTCTCCGCCCCTTTTCAATTTCTAATTGGTTGTTAATTGGTCTGAAGCTCATAAAAGGGGTGGAGCCAAAGAAATTCTGAAGCTGTCTACAGACGCCTGTGTTTGAAACTGCTCAAAGCAAACTTTGATGTGCTTAGTAGAACAGGCATCTGTAGACAGCTTCAGAATTTCTTTGGCTCCGCCCTTTTATGAGCGTCATCAATTTCTAATTGGTTTTTTTACTGAGTTTGCTGTCACATTCTCCGCCCCTTTTCAATTTCTAATTGGTTGTTAATTGGTCTGAAGCTCATAAAAGGGGCGGAGCCAAAGAAATTTTGAAGCTGTCTACAGATGCCTGTGAGGTTTTAGGACACATTTTTATTAATAAGTGTCTCATTTTGTTTATTCATAGGGAGAGCTGTAAAATGTATATATTTTTTTGGCAACTATCTCTCTGTGAAAGTGAGATTAAGGACCACCCCCTTTTCTTCTGCCATCATTTTTATGTGGAGGACATTTTTTTGGAGATTTTTTTTCTGGGGTAAGTTGCTGAAATTATTGATCAAAAAACTTTATAGACGTTTTTTTTGTTGTTGAAGTTGTTGTTTTTATTAATTATTATGTTGATATCCTTTTATTATTTTTAATGAAAGATGTGTTTGTTGTTGTTAAGCTTATTATTTATCATAAATCTTTTGTGTGTGGTTTTTTTTACTTCCCTGCAATATGTAACTAATAATTTGCAATGTCGCAAATTGTTTTTTTTAAAAGAATATTTTGATTGGTTGACAAATATTTGGGAGCATTTTAGTACATTGGGTGCGTTCAGTTTCAAAAAGAAGGCATCTGTAGACAAGGCAATTAGAAAACAGGATGAACAGAACTTGGCTCCGCCCTTTTTATGACAAACGGCAACTTCTAATTGGTTGGTTATGTAGTCTGACGTCACATGCTCCGCCCTTTTCAACGTCGAACCACACAACAAACCAATTAGAAGTTGCCGTTCGTCATAAAGAGGGCGGAGCCAACTTCTGTTCATTCCGTTTTCTAATTGCCTGTTTACAATGCCTGTCCAAAAAAAACAGGCAATTAGAAAACGAGATTGAACTTCAGTTGGCTCCGCCCTTTTTATATGACGACCGGCAACTTCTAATTGGTTGATTATGAAGTCTGACGTCAGATGCTCGGCCCTTTTCAACGTCGAACCACATAAGAAACCAATTAGAAGTTGCCGGTCGTCATGGCTCCGCCCTTTTATGAGCGGCATCAATTTCTAATTGGTTTGTTACTGGGTCTGATATCACATGCCCCGCCCTTTTTATTTTTAGTTGGTTGATATTTGGTCTGACGCTCATAAAAGGGCGGGGCCAAACAAATTCTGAAGCTGTCTACAGACGCCTGTGTTTCAAAGCACTTTTGAAACTGCTCAAGCAACCTTTGATGTGCTCGTTGCACGTGCAGAAGATACACGCGTTTGAATTTCGTTAAAAGGAAATATATATTTTGTTTCCTGCATAACAACTGTGCATTGCGGTAATGAAATAACCACCTTTAGGGTGCAATTTAAGACTCACAGTAAAGCTAACTTTTGAGACGTTTTTTCTTGGAAGTTTGTTAATTACGATTTTCATATTAATTATTTTATAGAGAATTTACATGCAGGTATGTATATAGGATAATTTTTGTTGCCAATGTATAAAGCTAAAGCTTTAAAAAAAATTCGATTTTTTTTTTCTGATTTTTTCGATTTTTTTTCTGATTTTTTTCGATTTTTTTCTGATTTTTTTTTTCTGATTTTTTATTTTTTTGATTTTTTTTTTCTGATTTTTTATTATTTTTTATTTTTTTTTTCTTGATTTCTTTTTATTTTTTTTAAATTTTTTTTCGATTTTTTTTTTTAAATTTTTTTTTTCGATTTTTTTTTCTGATTTTTTTCTGATTTTTTCGATTTTTTTTTTTATTTTTTTTTTCGATTTTATTTTTTTATTTTTTTTTTTCAATTTTTTTTTTTATTTATTTTATTTTTTTTATTTTTTTTATTTTTTTTATTTTTTTTCGATTTTTTTTTTATTATTTTTTTTTTATTTTTTGTTCAATTTTTTTTTCGATTTTTTTTCCAGATTTTTTCGAAAAAAATATCACACGATATTTTAAAAAAAATCGAAATATCGATGTATTCGAAAATTTTGCCAGCCCTATCATTTACTCTTCTAGTTTCTAAAAGACTAAAACACATACTTTTTGTTCGATGCATAAAGTGGGGGGGTTTTTACTATTCTATTATTCAAATCAGTAATTTGTTTTTTCCATTAAAAATGTTACTATGGAAATCTAAAAATAAAATCTATCAAAATGAAATCTTAATCAACATTTGGAGGGAATTTGTTTAAAAAAAAATATCTAATTTATATTTTATATATTTTAAAATGGCGTCACTAATTAATAATTATTTTTAATAATATTCAATTTAATATATTTGCTTTTGGTTGAAATAAATTAATATTAAACTATAATTTATTGCAAATATAATTTCAAACGACCCTTTTTCTAATGTACACAAGGCCTACTAATTTATGCAAAATGTTTCTTTATTCAAAATTAATAATTTTGAATAATGAAACATTTTTGTTTTTGCTAAATTTATTCTCACTTTTGCTAATTGAAACAAAAATCTCCTATTTTAACATCTTTTTTAGATGAATTTTTTTCAAAGTGGAAACACTTCTTCAGCTAATTAAAAATATAGCTACTAGATGGCGTTGTAACTTAATTAAACCCAATAAAAAACAGGCAATTAGAAAACGGGACGAACAGAAGTTGGCTCCGCCCTTTTTATGTGGTTCGACGTTGAAAAGGGCGGCGCATGTGACAGCAGACTACATAACCAACCAATTAGAAGTTGCCGTTCGTCATAAAAAGGGCGGAGCCAACTTCAACCTCACTTTAATACTTTAATGGCTTCTCTATTAGAATAAATCATAAGAAAAAAGTTCATTTTGAAAGATATTATGATTCATTTTGACAAAATGTCAGATATACAAGTTGAACCGAAAAATGTCAAATTTTTCATATATTCTTGTCACAAATTGTTATGAAATATTTATTTTTAAATGAAAATGGTTTTTTTATCTTAGTTCATTTATTATTCTAGTTTTTAAAGGACTTTTTATTGTTCAAACTCATCATAATAAGTACAATGGAACTTTACAGGGTGGTTTAAAAAATGGTTTTAAAATGTAAACCCCGGGGGGGGGGGAGTGAGGAAGCGTCTTCGAAGGAAAATCAAGAGGAACTTCAAAGTTTTTTTTTTAGAAAACTAGAAGGGTAACTCAATCATTTAAGGGTATTTTCATGTTGGATATATTTTTCATTGTAAACTTTTTATAAATAAAAATTTAAAAAAATTAAACTGACTTTAAAAAGTTTATTTTAAAAGATATCCAACATGAAAATACCCTTCTAGTTTCTAAAAAAAAGAGTTAGAAATGCAAATTAAACGCTCCTAAAATTACAAATCTAAAAATTACCTTAATTAACTTTTCAGTCAAATTGAACATTTTGTTTTAGAAATTTCATTCTTGCATAATTAATTAATTTTGTGATTTCGTTCAATTAAGAAGAAATAATATGAAGATCAATGTCGTTAATTAAATCTACATATTTCTCTCTCTCTCTTTCTCTCTCTTTCTCTCTCTCTTTCTCTCTCTTTCTCTCTCTCTCTCTCCATCTCTCCATCTCTCTCTCTTTCTCTTTCTCTCTCTCTCTCTCTTAAGCGCTCTCTCTTCAACTCTTTCTCTTCAACTCTCTTTCTCTCTCTTTCTCTCGTCATCTCTCTCTTTCTCTTCAACTTTCTCTCTTTCTCTTTCTCTCTCACTCTCTCGGTCTCCCTTTCTTTCTTTCTCCCTTGATTCGCACTCTGTCTCTCGATTCTCTCTCTCATTCTCTCTTTTTCCCTCTCTTGATCTCTCTTTTCTTGATCTCTTCCTCAGTTTGTTGATCTCTCTCTTTCTCTTATTCTCTTTCTTTCTATCTCTTTCTCTTCCTCTCTTTCTCCCCCATATTTCCCCCTCTCTTTCTCTCACGGTATTTCTCTCTCTCCATCTATCTCTGGATGAAATCGCTTATTGCGATAAAAAAAGAGAAAGATGAAATAATTTGTGTGTTTTGGGGGTCATTTTCCGATCGATATTTCAAGTGAAACGATATAAAAAGCGATGATGTTGTTGTTGGAGGGTGGGTTGGTTGGTTGGTTGGTTTCCCTTGTCATTTTTATGATGTGCTTAATTAAGAGACTCTTTTTTTCTTTCTTCCTTGAAGCTTATTTCATTTTGAATTAGAAATCGTTTCACTTACAATTGTTCATTTTAAACACACTTAAGGCACAAATGTCACGAACAAAATTTGACACTTGAACACCACCTTCAACCCTCAGAACGCTGTGTTAAATAAGGTTTTGCTATGTTAGAACCGTGCTAAAGAGGGTTCAAGTTGGAGTTCAAGTGCAAAAAATTATTTTTGAATTGAGATATTAGCAATTGAACTTCAACTTTTGAACCCTCAGAATTCTGCTCTATCACAGAAAAATCACGAATGCTAAACTTGAACTCAAGAAGAAAACTTTGCACTTGAATTATAACTTGAATCCTCTAAACCGGGTTCCAAAAAAAAAACATAAAACCCCTATTTTATTGAGTAACCTTTAACAGGATTTTTTTCTATGTTAGAACACTGCTCATGAGGGTCAAAGTTGAAGTTTAAGTGCCAAGTTTCAGTCTTGAGTTTGACCTTAACACTTGAAATTTATCTTGAACCCTCTAAACAAAATTCCAACACAGAAAACTCCTCTATTTTTATTGAGAAACCTTCAACAGGATGTTTTTTTCTGTTAGAAGACTGCTTAGGAGGGTCAAAGTTGAAGTTCAAGTTGTAAGTTTCAGTCTTGAGTTTGACCTTAACACTTGAAATTCATCTTGAACCCTCTAAACAAAATTCCAACACAGAAAACTCCTCTATTTTTATTGAGAAACCTTCAACAGGATGTTTTTTTCTGTTAGAAGACTGCTTAGGAGGGTCAAAGTTGAAGTTCAAGTTGTAAGTTTCAGTCTTGAGTTTGACCTTAACACTTGAAATTCATCTTGAACCCTCTAAACAAAATTCCAACACAGAAAACTCCTCTATTTTTATTGAGAAACCTTTGAACAAGATTTTTTTACTTATGTTTTCAACATTGCTCATTAGGGTTCAAGTTGAAGTTCAAGTGCCAAGTTTGCTTCTTTAAGTAGGACATTAAAAACCTCCTCAATTTTAAATTGGGTCCTTAAATATAATTTCAGTTACAATAATAAAAAAAACCTTAGTAACAAAAGTTTAAAACATTTTCGTTTCTATGGAAACAGAAATAAAAGATGATTTTTTTACTCATTTTTTATCACATATTTTATTTTTTTTAACAAAAAAATTCTGTGTTTTTTGAAGAAAAATCCAATTTTATCTTTTAAATCAATTATTTAAGGACCTATTTTTACCTAAAGTGGTCTCATTAGGTCTAATTAGGTAAAAGAAAAATTTCGCGGAAAAAAATAAGTTAAAGAATTTTGATCTTTTGAGATTTAAAGAGTGAAAAAAATAGACATTCTAGTATTTAATTGGTTTAAGGGTTTTTTTTGGTTGGTATTGTTCTTTGAAGGTCTTAATAATAACTACAATAATTTTACCTTTTTTGTCTTTTGGTAAATACTGAAAACACGTCTATAAATAACGTTCAAAATAAAAGATGTTGTTTAATATAACGTCTATTATTGTTGAGATAAGAATGAAGAAACGACTAAAAAGTGGCCCCTTGAGACAGGCAATCACTGTTAACATTTCTATGCAATTTACGAAAAGAGAAAAATCTTAAAATTATTTCTCCAATTAAGAGAAACTAGAAAGTGTTTCAGAGATTAGAAGAGTAGCTTAATCATCTTAAGAAGTATTTTCATATTTGATATTTTTTAAAATAAACTTTTTATAAACAAAAAATATCTGCTTAAAGTTAGGCTATTTTCAAACTGCCATAAAAAGTTTATTTTAAAAGATATCAAATATAAAAATACCTTTAAGCGGAGTGAGCTACCCTTTCTAGTTTCTAAAAAAAAAACATATTCAAGTTTCTCGTTCATTTTGAACTTTCAGAAGAAGAAAAAACACTAAAGGGAAACTGGAAAGGGTTTTAGATACTAGAAGGGTAGCCCGATCACTTAAGAAGTATTTTCATATTTGATATTTTTTAAAATAAACTTTTTATAGACAAAATTTTTAAACAGCCATAAAAAGTTTATTTTAAAAGATATCAAATATAAAAAATACCTTTAAGCAGAGTGAGCTACCCTTTCTAGTTTCTAAAAAAAACATATTCAAGTTTCTAGTTCAATAATCTGAAATCAAATCAAAAAGTTCTGGTGGTTATTTTGAACTTTCAGAAGAAAAAAACAACACTAAAGGGAAACTAGAAAGGGTTTTAGATACTAGAAGGGTAGCTCGATCACTTAAGAAGTATTTTCATATTTGATATTTTTTAAAATAAACTTTTTACAGACAAGAAATAAAAAAATAACATCTGCTTAAAGTTAAACCATTTTCAAACTGCCATAAAAAGTTTATTTTAAAAGATATCAAATATAAAAATACCCTTAAGCGGAGTGAGCTACCCTTTCTAGTTTCTAAAAAAAAACATATTCAAGTTTCTCGTTCATTTTACACGTGAAGGACAGAATTAATCAAGAGTTCTGGAAAGTGTTTTAGAAACTAGATGGGTAGCTCAAATTTCAATCATATAAGGGTATTTTCATGTTGATATCTTTCAAAATAAACTTTAATAAGTTTATTTTGAAAGATACCAACATGAAAATAACCTCTTAAGTGATTGAACTGTCCTTTCTAGTTTCTAAAACACTTTCACCCTTAAGAAATTAAACTACCCTTCTAGTTTCTAAATCATTTTTACCCTTAAGAGATTGAACTACCCTTCTAGTTTCTAAATCATTTTTACCCTTAAGAGATTGAACTACCCTTCTAGTTTCTAAATCATTTTCACCCTTAACAGATTAAACTACACTTCTAGTTTGTAAAAACATTTTCAACCTTAAGAAATTAAACTACCCTTCTAGTTTCTTATCAGTTTCACCCTTAAGAGATTAAACTACCCTCCTAGTTTCTAAAACACTTTCAATTTCTCCTTAAAATTTTAAATATAAATATAATTGATATTAATATGATTTATGATTTTTTTCTTATCAACAAATTCAAAGTTTTGTTAACAAAAAAAAGCTCTTCTAGTATCTTGTTATGTTAAAATGATATTAATTTATTTTGATAACTTATTATTTATGATTCAATTAGATTAGATTTAGTAAAAAAAAAAAAAACAAGACTTAAAAAATATCATATTTTTTATGTTTGTTTATTTTAGGATAAATTTCTCCGATATGTTGACATTTTTTGTTGTCACTTATGACACACTTTATTACTTTCTTATATTTTGTGTCGTATTTTGAGAGTCAGAAAGAGAGAGTCAGAGACAGAGAGAAAATTAGAGAGACGGAGAGGGAGAGATAGAGAAGGAGAGAGGAAGAGAGAGAGAGAGAGAGAGAGAGAGAGAGAGAAAGAAAGACAGATGGAGAAAGAAAAACAGAGAGAGAGAGAGAGAGAAAGAGAGAGAGGAAGATGGACTGAGATAGATGGAGAGAAAGAACAAGAAAGAGATAGAGAAACAGAGATATAGATGGAGAGAGAGAAAGAGAGGGAGAAAAAGAAAGACAGAGAGTGAGAGAAAGAAAGACAGAGAGAGAGGAAAATGGACTGAGATAGATGGAGAGAAAGAGATAGAGAGAGAGGGAGATAGAGATAGACAGTGAGAGAGAAAAATAAGATATTTTTTTCATTCTAGAAATGATGAGAAAAATAGATGAATTTCGTTTTTTTTTTTTTTTCCAATTTCCTGAAAATGTGTTTCTTGTCTTTACATTTTGGATCATTTTTTTCTTTTCTAGTCTTTAAGGATTTTCGTTTTGTGCACCAATCAGACATAAAATGATAAAAATCATGAAAAATCTCATCAGGTTTTTAAAGCCTTTTTTACGTCTCTTCAACATTCTAATGACAATTTATCTATGAATGTCACAAAGATTTAAGATAAGTCATTTTGAAGTTTATCATTTTCGAAAATGAGCATTAAGGTGGCTGAATAGATATTTATTTTGCTTTTGTGCCACCGGATGGCGCGCCACTAATAGTGGCTAATAGCTATGCTCCATAGACGTTTTTTTGTAAAATGTGGACGCAAAAACGTGAAGCGAACGTTTTTTTAGATAAAAAAAAATTCAAATTGTATTCAAAACTAGAATGGTAAAAAATTATATTAAAAGTTTTTTTCATTGCACTTTTAGCATTATCACTGACTATTCTAGTTTTTAAAACACTTTTGATTTTCTTCTTTTAAAACACCTTAAAAGTGGGGTTATCTTATAGCCTTTCGAACTCTTGGTTATTCTATCTTTCAGAAGAGCAAAATTAAGAAAAACTAGAAAGTGTTTTAGAAACTAGAAGAGTAGTTAAATCACTTGAGGATATTTTCACGTTGATATATCGTTTAAAATAAGCTTTTTTATGTGAGATTGAAAATGAACCAACTTTTAAGCAGATGATATTCTAAAAGTTTGTTTATAAAAAGTTTATTTTGAAAGATATCAACAGGAAAATTTTATTAATGAAATCAATTAATCAGGCATCTACTGTTCTAGTTTTTAACACACTTTTTTCACTTTTCTAAAAAGTTGTATTTTGAAATATATCATCTCGAAAATAAATTGATCTCACATTCACTTACTGAACAGTCTAGTTTTTAAGCCAATTTTACTGCAAAAAAAAAGTTCATAAACTATTAAAATTCTTTCAGCTATTTTTTTTTAGCTATTTTTAGGTAAAATTATTAGCAAATTTAACTACAAAAAAGTGCATAAACTATTAACATTCTTTTAGCTGTTTTTTTTAGCTATTTTTGCTAAAATTATTAGCAAATTTAACTACAAAAAAATTCATAAACTATTAAAATTCTTTTAGCTATTTTTTTATCTATTTTTTAAGCTATTTTTAAGCTATTTTTTAAGCTATTTTTTTAGCTATTTTTAGCTATTTTTTAGCTATTTTTAGCTATTTTTTTAGCTATTTATTTGGCTATTTTTGTAGCTATTTTTTAGCTATTTTTTTTGCTAAAATTATTAGCAAATTTAACTACAAAAAGTGCATAAACTATTAAAACAATTTTTAGCTATTTTTTAGCTATTTTTGTAGCTATTTTTGTAGCTATTTTTAGCTATTTTTTAGCCAGTTTTACTGCAAAAAAGTTCATAAACTATTAAAATTCTTTTTGCTATTTTTTAGCTATTTTTTTAGCTCTTTTTAGGTAAAATTATTAGCAAATTTAACTACAAAAAATTCATAAACTATTAAAATTCTTTTAGCTATTTTTGAAGTTATTTTTTTTAGCTATTTTTTAGCTATTTTTTAGCTATTTTTGTAGCTATTTTTAGCTATTTTTAGCCAATTTTAACTGCAAAAAAAAGTTCACACTATTAAAAGTCGTTTAGCTATTTTAGCCGATTTTACTGCCAAGTAAAAAAGTTCATAAACTATTAAAAAGATTTAGCTATTTTTTTTTAGCTATTTTTAGCTATTTTTATACCTCTATTTAGCTAGTTTTTAGTCGATTTCACTGCTAAGGAAAAAGTTCATAAATTATTAAAATTATTTTAGCTATTTTTACTTTAAATTAATAACAATTAAGAAAAAATTACATGCTTAAAATTGAACTTTAATTTAAAAAAAAAATTAACTCACCATAAAATTTGCCTTCAATTAAAGTTTAAAATGCAAAATGTTGTTTAATCTCAAATGAGTAGAAGAAGAAGAAAAAAAAAACCCACAGAAATATTTTGAAAAACTTCCAAAAAAAAAAAACCAAATTCTTTCACACCATAAACACAGAGATAGAAAGAAAGTAAAATAAGATACAGTAGTTAAGTTTATGTTGAAAAATGTGTTATTTTCACAGAAGTTTACACATTTGTCTATTTATATAAGAAGAAGACTTAAAACTACTTGAATTTGAAGCTTCCTTTTTTTAAAAAAAAAAGTCAAATGTGTTTTTTGTTGGCTTTCAACATTTTATAAAATGAAAGATTTTTCCGAATAGTAGTTAGTAGTCATTAGGTAGTTCTTCCTACCAAAAAATAAAAAGATGATCTTTATAGGAGATTTTCAAACAGTTGACTGTTGTTTTTCCAGAATAAAAACAGCAGCAGGAGAAGCAGAGAAACCGGCATTCATTCAATGCTTATTTCTGATTGGTTGGTTATTCATCATACAAGTGGGATTATGGTAACATATACCACCGACACAGAAATTACAGCACCCATAACACAAACGCAAAGAGAGAGAGAGAGAGAAACTGAGTAAGAGAGAGAGAGAGAGAGAGACAGAAAGAGAGAGAGAGAGAAGAAGAAGAGAGAGAGAGAGAGAGAGAGAAGAAGAAGAAGAGAGAGAGAGCATCAAATGTTGCAATTTGAGTCATAGTTGCCCCCTCCAAAAAAAAAAGTGAATTTTGAAACACCAGATGCAAAAGATTTGTTTAATTTTAACACTTTTTTTTTGGAGCAATTCCTCTACTTGAAAACATACAAATTTGTAAAATACACACATAAAAAGCATTGAGAATGAATGGTGTCTTATGTGTGTTGAGCTATAAGGCCTGCTTCACATGGACCACTTTGTGGCTACAGAAAAAAGTGAATTTTGAAACACCAGTTGTAATTTTAACACCTTTTTGGAGCAATTCCTACTTGAAAACATACGAAATTTGCATAAATACACACATAACAAGCATTGAGAATGAATGGTGTCTTATGTTGTTGAGCTATAAGGCCTGCGTCACACGGTCCATTTAGTGGCTGCAGGAAAAAAAAAGTGACTTTTGCAACACCAGTTGTAATTTTAACACTTTTTTGCACCACGGTGTCGATGAGTGTTCGAATACAACCACGAGCAGCTTAACTCCACCTGTTTGTCAATGGTGATCGAGGTCATTCCAGTAGCAGTTCTAAGGGCCGCTTCACACGAGACACTTGTGTGTCGTCACAAAATTTGTGTCACCACACAATTTTGTGAGAAACAGGCGGTGTTCGTCACTTGTGGTTGAACACGAACATTGATCGACACTGTAATCGAAACCATAATCAATAATCTGCTAAAAGCCTAAAAACGAACACTTTTTTTTTGGGGTGTGGAAGCGAGCCTAAGGCCGCCGCTTCCACACCAGGTGTGCCATTTCCCAAATATTTTCACCTTTGAACCCGTTGCACAGGGTTTCAATATATAAAATAAAGGATTCTATTCAATAATGCTTTCTCGAATAGGGTTTTTCAATCATGTGTAAAGAAGGGTGTTCACTGTTCAAAGGTGAAAATATCTGGGGAAAAATTCACACCTGGCGTGAAAGAGTTTTAAGGTGGCTCAATAGATATTTAGTTTGTTTTTGTCTTCCCAGATGGCGCCACTGCAGTGGCTATTATGTTCTATGGAATGGTATTTTCCCAACTCAACCGCGGTTTTGAGAGAAAAATTATATTTTTCAAGCAAACGTTTTTCAGGAGAAACATTACGAAAAAATTGAAAATGTTTTAGAAACTAGAATAGTTGGTGATAATGCTAAAAGTTTTTTCAATGATGATATGTTTCAAAATAAACTTTTTATGACAAGTTTGAAAAAGGACGAAAATATTTTTTTCATGAAATTTCAATGGAAAAATCACAAAAATACGGTTCGTTTGTCAAACTGAACTATAAAATTGTTTATTTTGTAAGATATTTTTACGGAAAAAAAAATTAACATTATCTTTTACCATTCTAGTCTTGAAAACAATTTGAATTTTTTCATAATGTTGTTTCTAAAAGCGGTCACTTGACATTTTTGCGTCCAAATTTTACAAAAAAAAAACGTCTATATGGAGCGATAGCATTAGCCACTGCAGTGGCGCCGTCTGGGAGTACAAAAGCAAAATAAATATGTATTCAGCCACCCCACACTCTCTAATTTGCAACCAACAAATTTCTATTTTTATTAAATATTCTGAGTGTGTTTTGTGTGAAAATAAGACAAATTGAAATTGTCCACCAACAATGTTTATTGTGAATTAGTGAATCTTAGGTCCAAATTCAAGAATGAAATATTGTCATTACAACTTCAACTTGAACTCTCTAAACAAGGTTCCAAAACTTGAATAAAAATATATTTCTTATTATTTTTTAATTGAAACTCAAGTTTGAAACTCTTTGTTTCGAGGGTTGAAGTGAAATGTGCTGAGGGATTTTTTTTCTTCTTCTTGAATTTTGTCCTCTTATTGTTGTTATTTATTTATTCATTAGTCATTTATAATAAATTTGAGTGGAATTGTGTTCTTGAGACCATTGAATAATTTGAAGAAGTCCATTCAATTTATTTGATGTGGGGTTGGTTACACAAGAAGGGGTTTTGGGTGTCGAGTTTAACGGTGAATTAAACCCAGGTTGGGGTTTATTTCTAGGAGTTGTTGGAAATAATGTCGAGTGAAGTTTTAAAGGTTAAGTTTAGAGGAAGAGATAGAAGGAGGTAAGAGAGAGGAAGAGAGAGAGAGATTGAAAGAGAGAGGAAGAGAGATTGAAAGAGAGACAGAGAGAGATTGAAAGAGAGACAGAAAGAGAGAGATTGAAAGAGAGAGGAATAGAGAGAGATTGAAAGAGAGAGGAATAGAGAGATTAAAAAGAAAGGGATAGAGAGAAGAAGAGAGGGAGAGATTGAAAGAGAGAGAAAGAGAGGGAGAGATTGAAAGAGAGAGAGAGAGGAAGGAAGAGAGATATTGAGAGAGAGATTATGTGGAGCTCAATTGTATTGACACCTTCTAGTCTTAAAACTGAGATTTTTTTCAGATTGGTGTTTGTTTCATAGAACAGCTGTTTTTTGTCCTAAAAGACACAGAAAAAAGTGAAAAGTTTGTTTCACTTCTGTTCAGTAAATGATATTGAAAGTTTTACAGAGAGTTACTAAAATTATGTTGAGAGTGACTCTCAAATAAAAATAGGTGGCTGTTTATTGTTTTCGTTGAGTTTTTACTGAGTTTGTTCACATTGGTTCTTATCTTTGTTGTCTGTGTCTGTTTGTGACACTTTTGTGTTTTGTTTGTGACATTCTGTAATTTTGGTGTGTGTTGCAAAGATAACTACGGCCCACCCACCAATAAGTTTTAGGCCACTTACACCAGTTGGTGTACAACAGTCTCAACAAGCAGGGGTCTTCATGGGGAATGTAGATAAGAGCCTAGGGCCCCTACCCCTCCCAGGGACCACATAAACAGTTTATCTCTAGGTTAGCAGCTAGAGTTTATGCACAAGGTTGTGATTAACAGGTCTGTGTTATCAGAGTTCCAATGGTCGGATCAGGTC
This sequence comes from Brachycybe producta, assembly GCA_036925085.1. Taxonomy (NCBI): domain Eukaryota; kingdom Metazoa; phylum Arthropoda; class Diplopoda; order Playtdesmida; family Andrognathidae; genus Brachycybe; species Brachycybe producta. The sequence goes on from JAUPFP010000078.1 coordinate 153,698, forward strand.
ATTTAGTCGTCACTGGTAAGAGAGGCTTCATCATGAGAATCAGGGTATTGGAAGACCACATTGTTGGCAAACTCATGCATTGCCTTCACATGGTCAGCTTGAAAGAGGACACCTGGGTGGATTGGCCAACTAAAACCTGCCCTAGTGGACCACAAGATGAGTTGGTCACATGCTGCAGTGCTAGTGGGAAGCATACAATGGAAGAGAATGTGCTGTAGTGTTCTCCTCACCAAGTTGCAAGGGCAGCAGCCATCTGTAGTTGAGAGACGAAAGCATTGGAGGTAACGATTGAAAGGACCATGCCTGGTCATCAACAAAACTATTTTCCCTAAAAAGTTATGCAGAGACTGCCACTCACGGTGTTCTTTCGCTCGGACTACTGCTTGGAAGCTTGATATTGTACAACTGTGGAATGCCACTGTAAGTAACATGGTCCACTGCTTGGTAAGTTGGTCGGCACGCTCGTCCCAGGTGTGTGCAGCATGAGTTTAATCCAGGCCAGGCGTATCTAACTACCATAACTCCCAAAATGATGAATATCAGCATTTGCAGGGTATGAATCAGCATGGGTGCTGGATCCTAATGCCACAACAGTTAGTGCAGATAGTGAGTCCGAGCAGATTATTATTTTTGTCCCTAGTAGGGCACGTTCTCTACACATTTTGATTGCCATCCTGATTGCCAAGAGCTCAGCCTAGAACCCCATGAATGAAATTTGCGATTGTGGATTTTGGTGTGTGACACTACATTTCTTGTGTGTGCTTGTGACACTTGTTTGTCTTGTATGCATATGATAATGTCATATGCCGGCACACTTGTGTGTCGTGCTTGTGACACTACTGTATATTGTGTGTCACACTGTGTCGTGTTTGTGACATTGTGTCGTGCTTGTGACAACTTGTATTTTTGACACTCGTGTTTGTGACACTCTTGTGTCTTGTTTGTGACACTTGTTTTATCTTGTATGCATGTGATACTGTCATATGCCGGCACTCTTGTGTGTCTTGCTAGTGGCACTACAGTATATCGTGTGTGACACTGTGGTCTGTTTGTGACACTGTCGTGTTTGTGACACTGTTTCGTGTTTGTGACACTGTCGTGTTTGTGACACTGTGTCGTGCTTGTGACAAGTTGTGTTTGTGACACTTGTGTCTTGTATGTGGCAATGTGTCATGTTTGTGACACTCTTATTTTATTAGTGACACTGTGTCATATGCATGTGACACTACATTTCTTGTATTTCTGTGTTTTGTTTTGTTTTGCTTGCGACACATGAACGTCGTCTTTGACACTTTGACAGTGTTTTGTTTGAAACACACAGCATGTCTTCTAAAATAGCTTCTATATTTCCTGTTCTGTATAAGAAATCATAAACAGAGACATAACAGAAGAAGAAGAAGAAGAAAATAACATAAGCACAGAAAACATGTTAAGAGAACCGCATTTAACATGCACACAATTTGAAATAAACACACCCTCAACACACAGATACAGATCGAAATCCAAACTTTGTGCAAAATGAACAAACACAAAATGAAAACGAATTAATCCTAAATCTCTTGAGTAGAAAGAAGAGAAAATGTATGGATTGCAAATGAAATGAAGCTGAAAGAAAATGAAACACAGATTCACAGAGAGAGAGAGAGAGAGAGAAAGTGTCTTCCTTTTTCCCTTCATTTTTCTATTCAAAGTGCAATTGGAACCAAACTTAATGAGAGAAAAAAGCCTCTAACAGTACCTCAAGGACCAAATACAATAAGGGAAACTTAAAACTTTTAAACCCTCAGAACAGAGGTTACAACATAGAAAAATTTCTTGTTTTATTCATTAAGGTTGCTTTATTGATATTCAGTTTGCTTTCGTCCCTCCAGATGTCACCACTGCAGTGGCTATAATGGCTCCATAGACGTTTTTTTGTTGTTGTTCCGCTACCCTTCTAGTTTCTAAAAAAAACTTAAAATTTCTTCTTAGTGGTTACTATTCTGAAACACAGAATAATCAGAGCTCAGAAATTGAAAGTGTTTTAGAAACTAGATGGGTAACTCAGTCACTTAAGGTGGCTTTATAGATATTTATTTTGTTTTTGTATCACCAGATGGCGCTACTGCAGTGGCTAATGATATATGCTCCATAGACGTTTTTTTATTGTAAAATTTGGACGCAAAAACGTGAAGCGAACGTTTTTTTTTTTTTTGAGAAACAACATGATGAAAAAATTCAAATTGTTTTCAAAACTAGAATGGTAAAAAAATTATGTTAAAAGTTTTTTCAAAACATTCAAAAAATTTTACAAAATAAACAATTTCATAGTTCAGTTTGAAAAATGATACGTTTTTTTTTTTACCAAACTGGTCATAAAAAGTTTATTTTGAAAGATATCATCATTTAAAAAAACGTTTAGCATTATCACCAACTATTCTAGTTTCTAAAACAGCTTTGAATTTTTATCGTAATGTTTTTTTTTTCTGAAAAATGTTCGCTTGAAAAATAGAAATTTTCTCAAAATCGCAGATGGAAAGGGGAGAAGAGAGACCTCACTATAGAACATACATTCCACTGCAGTGGCGCCATCTGGAAGGACGAAAAACAAAATAAATATCTATAAAACCACCTAAACCTTGAATTGGATTTTTTCTATGTTGGAACCCTGCTTAGAGGATTCAAGTTTTAAGTTCCAAAATGACTTGCAGATTTAAATAAAATAGGATTTTGTTTTTGTTGATAAATTTAATTTTGGTTTTGGATGAAAAAAAAAGTCATTTTTTTTGTGCAAATGTCATGTTGTATTTTGAACAATATCAGAATTAATCTTCATGTTTGCCATAAAATTACTCAAATTTCCACTTTAAAAGTAACAAGAAAGTTGCATTAACACTTCACAAAATAATCTTCTCTCTTAAATCTCTTTTCTTATTTGTTTGAAAACTAGAAAGGGCTATTTTTTTCTGTTGTTGTTTAAGTCTTTATTTGTCTGACTAATCATTTTTTCTTTTACAAACTTCACTTTAATAAAAGTGCTGAAAAAATTGGTCAAAAATGAAACCTTAGTGAAAAATAAACAATATATTTAAAAAAAAATTGTTTTCTTTGGGTTTTGAGAAATTTTTGCTTTGACAAAGTTGTGCCGAGAAGCATCTTATATAAGAAATTCAAGGGGTAGCTAATATTACAGGCATCTGTAGACAGCAACCGAATTTATTTGGCTCCGCCCTTTTATGAGCGTCAGACCAAATATCAACCAATTAGAAATTGAAAAGGGCGGGGCATGTGACATCAGACCCAGTAACAAACTAATTAGAAACTGATGACGCTCATAAAAGGGCGGAGCCAAAGAAATTTTGAAGCTGTCTACAGATGCCTGTGGTAAAAAAAAGAGGACTGACGATATCTTTCAAAATAAACTTTTTTAAGCAAGTCACGCCTACTACGAGTCGTACATTGGAGTGTTAAGAAATGCAAGTAAATCATTTATTTTGTGCGTGTAGCGTTAGATGGCGCCACTAGCCCTCCCATAGAAATGTACTGACTGACTTCCTTTTTTTCTGCACGTGGACAAACGTTTACTTACGTCATCGCTATTTCTCAACACGTGCTCTCTTCATTTACTGTATATTATGTTCTGAGGTAAATTTGTCACGTGCTCCGATAATTAAGGTTGTTTTGGAAGCTTTTAGAAGCTAAAAGGGTGCATTCGATTTCAACTAATTGGCACGTGGGAGTTGGCTACCTATTGAGGTTGCAAGCGCCATCTACCGTGCATTTACACAAGTATTTTTCTATGGAGCCCTATTAAGACAGGCAAGTGTGCACAGCAATAAAATTTTGTTGGCTCCGCCCTTTTATGAGCGTCATCAATTTCTAATTGGTTTGTTACTGGGTCTGATGTAACATGCCCCGCCTTTTTTTAATTTTAAATTATTTGATATTTGGTCTGACGCTCATAAAAGGGCGGAGCCAACAAAATTTTATTGCTGGGCACACTTGCCTGTCTCTTTAAGTCGTTTCTATAACATTGAATAATTGAAAAGTTTTGTCCTAAAATCTTATACAAGGTTGAAGGTTGTGATTGAAAAATAAAGAGGTTTGGTTGACAGCTAATTTTCGTAAAAATGTTTCAAAATGAAAGATTGTTTTCTTCTGAATCTCTCTCTGAACAAAACAAAAACGAAATCTCTCTCTCTCTCTCTCTGGAGAGTGATTAATACATTTTGCCTTACATGGTTATTATTTACTGTCACACAAAAAAAATACATAAACCTTTTTTATCTTTCGCCTTTCTAGTCTCTAATTATGTTTTTTTTTTGTGCGTTGACATAAAACATTTGGCCCCAAAAGAGAGAAAATTTGGGTGGCTGTGAAAAACAACCGATAAAAATTATCTCTCCCCTTTTTTTAAAACTTGGAGGAGGAGAGTTGGAGAGAGAGAGAGAAGAAAAAAACACAGGCATTTAGAAATCGGGAAGAACTTGGTTCCGTCCTTTTTATGACGAACGGCAACTTCTAATTGGTTGGTTATGTAGTCTGACGTCACATACTCCGCCCTTTTCGACGTCGAATCACACAACAAACCAATTAGAAGTTGTCTGTCGTAATAAAAAGGGCGAAGCCAACAGAAGTTCTTCCAGATTTCTAACTGCCTGTGAAAACAGGTTGAAAGGTTTCTCTTTTGAAACATTTGGCGAAAAATTAACAGCCTCATTAACAACCCATTATTTTTTTTGGTAGGTTATTATTTAAACAAGGTGCTTTAGGGCCCTCATACACTGGTTAACAAAATTTAAGGCCAAAATTCAAGAAATTTAGCATTTAAACTTCAACTTTGAACTTTCTCAGCCGTGAGTTCCAACTTGGCTTGCCTTCTGGCTGTCATTCTTTGTGGAGGACAGTCCTCCATTCGGAAATTTCTTCCTTATTGAGGACTGTCCTCCACAAAGGAGGGCGGATGGCAAGCCTAGTTTCAACCCACAGAAAAACACGTTTTTACTAGAGGTGGGGACGATTCCTAAATTTTCTCGAATCCGAATCCTAAAAGGTTCTCGAATTCTTCGTATAAGAATTCTATATTATTCATTAATAAAATACAAATAAACGAAATAATATTAAATATTACATTAGTAATAATTAAAAAAACACAGTGTGGCAGTCATTGGTTGTCATAAGGTGATATTCGTGATCCGGATACCACCGAAATTGAAACAATCGCTGGTTTTTTTGTTAGTGAATGCTTCTATTGGACGTCAATGGAGTTAATGCTAATGTGACACCCTGTAGTAACAGAAGGTGGAACACTTTGTCAAAAATTCCTTTTTGACAGTATGGCACCCCTTGGTGCACAGATGTGCAGACTTGGGTGGCCCGAATTCTGTGTGAATTCGTGGAACCCAGTCGGACCGTGAGAATTGGGAATAGAGTCCCAAAAATACCTTTCCTTTTTAGGTAATATCCCAAGCCCAGGGCAATGATTGGCCCAGTAGGTCAATCATTGAGCCCTGAGGTGACAGTTGCCCCTCCCAGGATACCGAACAAGTATGCCATGGGACTTACGTGTGAGGACAGTTCGATCTAGAGAATCGAAGAGAACAGACAGTTCAATACGGAAAATTGTTGAGTAAAGTCGAAGTCTGACTTAAGACAAGATCCATTTTATCGATTATGCAAAGTGCGAGATCACAATGTAAAGTGTGAAGTAAAGAGATTATATATTTTTATCGACAACAAAGTGTTTTTGTGTTACATGAGTTTTCGAGTTACATGACCCAACCAACGGAATTTCCGACGGAGGAACTCGGAGAGTTTCTGAGTACCTCCGCTTGGAACCTCCAAGTGACTCGAACGGACAGTGACATCGGCATCGTCAAGTACTGTACCGAAGGTTCCAAGAGAAACGAAGTCTCTTTGTGGGCTTCAAGAGGGATCTAGCCAATCGTAACGTATCAAATGTCGCAAGTGACTAAATCAAAGGAAACCGGGGCTGGTCCGCAGCCTGATCCACCCATCGTGGGCGAATCAAGAGGGCCAGCCACGTCATGCTAATTTTATGAAAGTTTTTAACAGTTTTTAAGGTTTAGGATTCGAAAGACGAAAAAAGGCGTGAAGATTCGAGTTTTCGAATCTCTAATTTGCGATCTGTGTTCTGTTCATTCTTTTTTTTTTTCTAGTCTGAACCTACTCTTAAATTGATTTTAATTAGTTGCAATTCAGCTAAAATTAGGTAGCCTGAATGAAATATGGAGATGATTTTAGATCTGATGACATTTTTTCATAAGTGGTCCCCGGTTCAGAAGTTACGTAGCTAACAATACGTTTGAAATCCATCCATCCATCCAGTCGCATAAGACATTTGTTTGCTAAAACTCCTTAAAGAGCAACAAAGGTCGACATACAACAAAAAAAGCGAGAAATCGATTAGGACCCCCTAATGATTATGATAATACATATGTAGCCTCCTCCTCCTATGTGGGTTCCATTTAAAATCAATAAATGGTACAAATATTTTGAGAGTTCCTTTTCATATGGGGGGGGGGTAACAAGTGCAGAGGGACACAATGGTATTTCAATGTCTAGACTTTGGGTCATCCAATAGGCAAAATGTATTGGTAAAAATCATGTCAAGAAGCCAAAATAGTGGTATGCAAATTAGGAAAATGTGTTTTTTTTGGATCAACTTCTTAATTTAAATTCTATTCCCATAACTCTCCAGAAAAAACAACATCATTTCTCATCCTTTTTAAACCTTCTAGTTTTTTTTTGGGGCTGGGGGGGGGGGGGAGAGCGGGGTGGGGAGAATATCAGAATACGAATTGTGGATCAATTTTTTTTTTTGATAAATGACCTCTGCATAAATTTTACAAAATATAATATTGTATATTGTTCAGTTTTGATCAGGTTCCAAAAAAAAATGGACTTCAGTCAAATTTTGTTGGCCCCGCTTTTTTATGGGGGTCAGACTAAATAACAAACCAATTAGAAATTGAAAAAGGCGGAGCATGTGACGTCAGTCCAAATAAAAAACTAATGAGAAATTGATGGCGCTCATAAAAGAGCGGAGCCAAAAAAATTTTACTGCTGGGCAGAGATGAATGTATATATTGGTGGTAAAAAAAAGTGCAAAGTGAAGAGGAAATTAACATTTAAAAACTAGAAGGGTAGTTCAATCGCCTATATATTGCATTGTTTTAGAAACTAGAAGGGCAGTTCAATCACTTAAGTGTATTGTTTTTGAAACTAGAGGGGCAGGTCAATAATTTAAGCATATCATTTTAGAAACTAGAAGGGCAGATCAATAACTTAAGTGTACCGTTCTAGTTTATAACACTTCTCGAGTTCTGCCTGTTTTGTCGTTCATGAGCAAAATTAAGAGAAACTAGAAAGTGTGTTTTAGAAACTAGAAAGGTAGATCAATCACTCGAGGCTATTTTTTCATGTTAATATATATCTTTCAAAATAAGCTTCTTGTTAAAAATGTTGTTCATAAAATGTTTATTTTGAAAGATATCAACATGAAAAGACCAATAAGTGATTAAGCTGCCCTTCTAGTTTCTAAAACACTTTCTAGGTTTTCTTTAAATGGTTTATGAACAGTTGATTTTCAAACTGATTAATTCTGTTTTTCAGATGAGCAATATGTGTTTTAGAAACTAGAAAAGCAACTCAATCACTTAACGGTGGTATTTTCATGTTGTTATCTTTCAAAATAAACTTTTTATAGACACAAAATTAAAAAATGTCATATGCATAAAGTTGGTTTATTTTAAAAACTAACATAAAACGTTTATTTTAAAAGATATCAAACAAGAAAATACGCTTTTAAGTGATTGAGAGACCCTTCTAGTTTCTAAAATAGTTTCTAGTTTTTTTCTTAATTTTTTTTGAAAGACAGAATAATCAAGACTTGAGTATGAAAAAAAACCATGTTAAAATAAAGTTCAGCTTAAAAACCTGACTTAAAACGAAAGAGTTAATAAGAGTTTATATTAAATTTAGCTTTCTTTATAAGCTTTAAGCTTTGTCTTTAAAGCTTAAAACAATGAAGTTTCTTTTGAATGTAAACAATAGAAAATAAATGATTAAACCCCTTTAAAGAAGACAAATATGTTGGTCTATTGGATTGTGGGTAATAAGAATTAGGTGACAGCCGCCATTAATAGCCTCAAACACATTAGCTGTTTTTTATCTAAACATTAATCTTGTGGGCTTTAGAGGGTTTTTTTTTCTTTATACAGTATATGTAATGAAAAAAAGCTTTAAGCTTGTTTATTATTGATTAGTAAGGGTTCGGATTTTTATGCAATATCGAGCAATATGTTTCTCAATCTGTGGCCCCAAGTGCACAATTGTGAAGTAATCATCATCATTTGTAGAACAACTGCAATTATGCTTTTTCTAATAAAAAAAAGACTGGTTAGAGGCTAGATGTCTGGTTACAATCAGTTGTCATCTAGAAAGTTCTAGCCTCTAACCAGTCTTTTATGATTGAAATGATTGAAACAAAAAGTTGGTTTATCTAAATTGAGTTATTTCAACAATTGGCAATTGGGCCACTGATTGAGAAACATTTGCTTGATATTTTGCATAAAAATCCGAACCCTATTGATGAGAGCTTTAAATGTTTTTTTTATCAAAATTAGTAAAAAAAGGACATTTATTTTATATTTCCGCATCACTTAATTTGATTTCTATTGTTTTTTTCTTGAATAATTAATTGGGTTTAAAAAACTTCATTGAAAACGACAAAATAATATATTTTGAATTTCATCATTTACTAAGAGGCTTAATAGATTAGCATTAATAGGATAAACAACTTTTTAAGGTGGCTGAATAGATATTTATTTTGTTTTCATCCCCCAGATGGCGCCATTATATTCTGTAGGAAGCCTCTTCCCTCCAATTGCGGGTTTTGAAAGAGAATTTCTATTTTTTAAGCGAACGTTTTTCAGAAGAAACATTACGAAAAAATTCAAAGTGTTTTAAAAACTAGAATTGTTGGTGATAATGCTAAAAGTTTTTTTTAAGATGATATCTTTCAAAATAAACTTTTTATGGCAGTTTGAAAAAGAAGGCGAAAATAGTTTTTCATGAAAAGTCAACGGGAAAACCTAAAAAAAAAACGGTTCTAATTTTCAAACTGAGCTATAAAATTGTTTATTTTGTAAGATATTGTGATGAAAAAAACTTTTAGTTAACCCATTCTAGTTTTGAAAACAATTTGAATTTTTCACGTAATTTTGTTTAAAAAAAAACGTTCGCTTGATGTTTTTGCGTCCAAATTTTACAAAAAAAACAACTATGGAGCATAGTATTAGCCACTGCAATGGCGCCACCCAGTGGGACAAAAGCAAAATGAATATCTAAAATCACCTTAAGTAGAAAATGAAAGCATTTTAGAAACTAGAAGGGTATCCCAAGCACATAACTGTATTTTCATGTTTGAAATCTTTCCTAATGAACTTTTTTTTATGTAAAAGAAAGTTTATTTTGAAAGATAAAAACATGAAAATATAGGCCTACTTAAGTGATTGAGTTACCCTTCTAGTTCCTAAAACACATTCAAATTTATCTTCATTTTTTGCTCTTCTGAAAGGCGGAATAATCAAGAAGAGTTCAAAGGGTGACGTTTACATTTTAAAAGGGAATTTTGTGAACATATTGAGAGACATCTGTAGACAATTTCTATCCTATTTCTAACTGCCTGTTGAGAATTTCTTTGGCTCCGCCCTTTTATGAGCGTCACTGGGTCTGAAGTCACATGCCCCGCCCTTTTTATTTCTAATTGGTTGATATTTGGTCCGACGCTCATAAAAGGGCGGAGCCAAAGTAATTCTGAAGCTGTCTATAGAACAGGCAGTTAGAAATAGGAGAGAACTTCAATTGGCTCCGCCCTTGTTATGACGACCGGCAACTTCTAATTGGTTGGTTTAATGTAGTCTGACGTCACATGCTCCGCCCTTTTCAACGTCGAACCACACAACAAACCAATTAGAAGTTGCCGTTCTTCATAAAAAGGGCGGAGCCAACTTCTGTTCATCCCGTTTTCTAATTGCCTGTATCCAAAAAACCGGCAATTAGAAAACAGGATGAACAGAAGTTGACTCCGCCCTTTTTATGACGACTGGCAACTTCTAATTGGTTGTTTATGTAGTCTGACGTCACATGCTCCGCCCTTTTCAACGTCGAACCACACAACAAACCAATTAGAAGTTGAAGGTCGTCATAACAAGGGCGGAGCTAACTGAAGTTCTTTCCTATTTTTAACTGCCTGTGTCTGAATCTGAATAAATACTCTGCAAGCAGCTCAATTGGCCTGTGTCTATAGATGCCAAAAAGCGGCCATTTTGTTTTTAAAGATGGCGCCCTTCTTTTTTTTAATTTAGTCTTGTTTTCTTGTCGGTTTTTTATGCGGGTTTTCTTGTTTACTTTTTTTGATATTTGTTTACTTTTCTAGAAAGGGAAATAATTATATTTATCCAAAAAATTATTATTTATCCGAATATCAAACTTGACTTTTATTTAACCGATAAGAATATATTTAATAATGAAATATCATCTAATTTTCTAAACCAAATTATTTAGAAACAATTTGAATTTGTCATTAGGGGTTGCTATGTGATGCTTGAGAGAGAGACAGAGTCACATACACATAATTTTCATTAATTTTAGATTATTGTTAAAATTGACAAATAAAATTGATTTCTCAAAATATTAATTAAAGAAAATGACAACAAAAATGCTGAATTTGCACAAAATATAAAATTTCATCTTTTTTTTTGTTATATAATTAGAAAATCATTCAAACATTATTTTCCATTTGGCTGCCATTTCTATTGTTTATTATTAGATATATATGTCTTACTGTCAATCTGCAGAATCAGTCAATCTGAAGATTGCCTGATTGCTAATCTGCTAAACCATCAAACTGCTAGTGAATCTGCAAAATTCAAGATGTTGAATTTTGTGAGAATCACTAGCATATGGTGGTTGTTTTTGCAGATTTCCTAGGCAGTTATCAGATTGACTGATTCCGCAGATTGTATTGTTTATTATATAGATTAGGCATCTTACTGTCAATCTGCGGAATGAAGTCAATCTGAAGATTGCCTGATTGCTAATCTGCAAAATCACAAAATTGCTAGTGAATCTGCAAAATTCAAGATGTTGAATTTTGTGAGATTCACTAGCATGTTGGTTGTTTTTGCAGATTGCCTAGGCAGTTTGCAGATTGACAGAAAGATATATATATCTCTATGTTATTATTATATTGTTCAAAAGATAATAACGTTTTTTTTTCTAGCTCTGAATTCATAAAATAAGATTAGAAAATTAATGTTATTTGATTGCATTTAGATTTGTAAACAAGATTAAAATTTCTCTGTGTATTTTGTATAATTTCTTAGGCATTTTGCAAAAAAAAACCTGTAATATTAGCTATGTTTTTAAATAATCATTATCATTACTAAAAAATACAAAAGGACTTTTATGCTAATTTGTTGTTTTGTAGGAAGTTTTTAATTAGGAAGCCATTTTTTTTTTTTGCAAATTATACAAATGAAGGAGAAACAATGGAACAATAGATTTATTCGAAAGTTAATCTGCATTCTGAAGCGGATATTAAAAATATACTGAAAGTGTTTTAGAAACTAGAAGGGTAACTGAATCACATATTAAGAATTCAAGTAGATCATTTATTTTGTGTGTGAAGCATTAGATGGCGCCACTAGCCCTCCTCCCATTAGAAATCTACTGACTGACTTCCTTTTTTTTTGTTGCACGTGGCAAACTTTTAATTGCGTCATCGCTATTTCTCTACACGTGCTTTTCTTCACTTATATTGTGTTCTGGGTGTAAGTTTGTCCACGTGCTCTGATAATTAAGGTTGTTTTGGACGCTTTTTTAGAGCTAAAAGGGTGCATTCGATTTCAACTAATTAGCACGTGTGGAGTTGGCCACCTATGGGGGGGTAGCTTAAATTTACTATTCTACCTTTTAACAAACTTTTAAATTGTTATCTGTTCTAGAAATGACTTTAAATGTGAAAAATATAAACAGAAGGCCATTTTTAAACTGTCGTAAATTATTTAATTTGAAAGATATCTTAATTGAAAACAAAATTAATCAATTTCTGTACTTTTTCAGTTTCTAAGAAACTTTGAAATTTTGTTTTCAGTTTTCAAATTAATTTTTGGGCGTCGATTTTCTTCGATTTTCTGCCAAATTTTTTTATCAAAAAAATTATCAAACCCCTTCAAACCCATTTTTTTCGAATTTTAAGAATTCTTGAATCCTTGTGTTTTTTTCAAACTGTTTCGAACTTCTGGGGCCAGCTGAACGCTCCAGAGGCATTTTTAGAGCTTTTAAAGCATTTAAATATTTTTCAACTTTTGGCCGTTTTTTGAAAAAGCCAAAGACCATTTGACCCATTTTTTCGAATTTTAAAAATTCTTAAAGAAATCCTTATGCTTTTCCAAGCTTTTTGGGACTTACTTTTAAGGTCAGCTGAGCACTCCAGAGGAATTTTTAGAGCTTTTAGGGTTTTTTAAATATATTTTTCGACTTTTGGCCATTTTTGAAAAAAGCCAAAGCCAGTCTTGGCTATTGACCCATTTTTTTCGAATTTTAAAAATTCTTGAATCGTTTTGTTTATCCAAGCTTTTTGGAACTTCTGGGGCCAGCTGATCGCCCCAGAGGCATTTTTAGAGCTTTTAGGGTTTTTTAAAATATATTTTTTGACGTTTGGCCGTTTTTGGGAAAAAAAGCCAAATCCTTGGCTTTTGACCCATTTTTTTGAATTTTAAAAATTCTTGAATCCTTGTGTTTTTCCAAGCTTTTTTGAACTTCTGGGGTCAGTTGAGCACTCCTGAGGCTAAAAATGCCTCAGGAGTGCTCAACTGACCCCAGAAGTTTGAAAAAGAGCTTTTAGAATAAAAAAAGCATAATTGCAGTTATTCTAATGATGATGATTGCTTCACAGTTGGCATATGGGCCACAGATTGAGAAACATTAGCGAGCTTGATATTTGCATAAAAATCCCAGCTCTAATGTGATTAGTCTTGAAACTAAAAGGTTCCTTCTTGAATTTGGACCTTATTTTTTTGAGACATTTATTTATGTGAATGGATAAGATTAAGTAGAAAATGGAGCTTCTTCTCATTGGAAGTTAATCATTTAGATTCAGAGCTTTTAGTTCGGGGAGAGAGAAAAACATCCCCGCAATTTGTCAATTGTCTTTGGGGATTTCAATCCTTTCAAATGAAATCTGGGCTAATTTTTCAAGACAACTTGAGAAAACACAAAAACCAATTTCATCAACTCAGTTTTCGTTCAAAATAAATAATCTTCAATCAAATGAAATATATTTTAATAATTAATTACTCTTCTTAAGACTTGTTTTTTTATTCTTATTTGCATAATATGCAAATTAGGAAAGAACAAGTTTGAATAAAACTCTTGTTTCCTTTTTAAATGAAGATATTAAGAGAGAAAAAAAACAATTGAAAATATTTTAAAAACTAGAAGAGTTAAATGAAGAATTTTAGGTGGCTCCATAGATGTTTATTTTGCTTTTGTCCCACAAGATGGCGCTACTGCAGTTGGCGGATAGCTATGTTTCATACAAGCAATTAGAAAACGGGATAAACAGACGTTTGCTCCGCCCTTTTAATGACGAACGCAACTTCTAATTGGTTGGTTATGTAGTCTGACGTCACATGCTCCGTCCTTTTTAACGTCAGACTACATATCCAACCAATTAGAAGTTGCCGTTCGTCATAAAAAGGGTGGAGCCAATGTCTGTTTATCCCGTTTTTTAATTGCCTGTTGTTTCATAGACGTTTTTTAAATAAAATTTAGACGCAAAAACGTCAAGCGAACGTTTTTTTTTTAGAAACAACATTATGAAAAAATTCAAATTGTTTTTAAAACTAGAATGGTAAAAGATTATATTAAAAGTTTTTTCAATGCTATATCTTACAAAATAAACAATTTTATAGTTCAGTTTGAAAAATGACCCGTTTTTCAATTGAAATTTCATAAAAACTATTTTCGGCCTTTTTTTTCAAACTTGTCATAAAAAGTTTATTTTGAAAGATATGATCATTGAAAGATATTGTTAAGAATAAAATTGAAATATAGTTGTAAGTTTTCTTTTCCATTTAATTTGCTTTAAATTTATTTATTGTTTTGTTCAATTTTTTTTTTCTTCCAAAAAACAAATCTTTTCAAAGAAGAAAAGAATTTCTCAAATTAGAAAGGGTTTTGAGTTTTCCTTGACTTATTTTATTGTCTTAAGACAAATATATAACCAGATATTTACATCTGGTGCCCACTTTGAAGATTAAAGTAGAACTTAAAACGGTTCCAGGGGGGGGGGGGGGGCCTTATAGCCTCTTAAATGATCGAGCTACCCTTCTAGTTTCTAAAACACGTTTCTAGTTTTCTTTTTTTAATGTTGCTCTTCTGCAAAAAAACAGACCATAATCCGAATTAGAAAATCATCTGTTCAATTTTATAATAAAACCATCTTTTATTTTTCACTATCTAACTCCCTTGAGCCACCCCTCCCACCCTCTTCCTTATTTCTACCTAAAAAAAATATCGATTATTTTGGGAAAATAACTATAAAAGAGCTTTGAGCTGTTTTCTCAGTGAACTTGTTATTCGTTTATCTTTTTGTTCAAATGGTTTATATTTCAAACAATTTTTCTAAAGTTGAGTTATTTTTTTAGTTTTTAATCTATATTTCCGTTTGAAATCACTTTTGATGGTTTCCCCTAAAAATGGATGGAAGGAAAAGGAAGCAAAAATTATATATATATATATATATATATATATATATATATATATATATATATATATATATATATATATATATATATATATATATATATATATATATATATATATATATATATATATATATATATTAAGCCAGGTCTGTGTGTGTGTAACGTCGGAATTTATATAAATTTAAATAAATGAACCGCTTTTTTTCTCAAGGTCAACTAAATGTTGAACTCTTCCCATCCAAGAACCCCATGATATTAAATTGGAGAGGGAAAAAGGTTGGAAAGTGTAGAGAGGGGGGAGAGAGAGGGGAATAAAGGGGGAGGGGTGACTGAAATTGAAATGAAAGGAGTAAAAAAGGAACAAACGACGCGCATGCTCACACCAGAGAAAATGAAAACTCATTTTCTCTTTCAAATATAAAAAGGGGAGGGGATAATAGTAGCAAAATTAAACTAGATTGGTTGATTTACGTGTACATTGACCAATGATTTTACAAAATGGCTATTTTACAAGTTTGCCCTGAACAAATAAAAAATTAACCAGAAAAACAAAGAAGAAAAATGTGAATATTGAAAAATATTTAATTATGAGAGACACATTTTCATTTTGATTTGACAATTTAAATTGATATGCAATTAATATTAATTAAACATTAATCATCAGAGCTGATTTCAATGAAATATTAAAATTAGTTTTGGTTCAAATTCAAGAAGAGAAATATAGTCACTTGAACTTCAACTTGAATCCTCCAAACAGGGTTCTAAAGATTTAAAACTCGATTTTATTGATTAAGAAAGGAGTTTTTTTTTTTCTTTATAAGAACCTTGTTTTGAGGGTTTAAGTATTAAGTTTTCTTTCTTGAATTTGGTCCTAAATCTGCTTATGTGTGAATCTCTTGTGTAAAGAAACATTGAATCAATGTTTTGTTTGTCTGAATGTTGTTTTTGGGGGGCAACATGTTCAAATATGACCTACAGGATAACAAATGTTGTATCCTTTTAATGTTTAATATTTGATGACCATTGGTTCTCATCATTCATATATGTTTGAACAACAATATCGCTGCAAAGCAACCAGAACAAAGAACCTGTTCAGAGGCTAGAATTCATAGGCTAAAGGTCAATCGAGTATCAAACTATTTTTTACTCGAAATAAAATCTAGCTTTTAACCAGGTTCTTTGACAAAAAATGCATTTGTCTGTCCAAAAAAAACCTGGTCAGAGGCTAGAATT
Source organism: Brachycybe producta (assembly GCA_036925085.1). Classification (NCBI taxonomy): domain Eukaryota; kingdom Metazoa; phylum Arthropoda; class Diplopoda; order Playtdesmida; family Andrognathidae; genus Brachycybe; species Brachycybe producta. The sequence continues at coordinate 169,708 of JAUPFP010000078.1, forward strand.
CATAGGCTAAATGTCAATCTAGTATCAAACTATTTCTACTCAAATTAAAATCTAGCCTTTAACCAGGTTCTTTGACATAAAATGCATTTGTCTGTCCAAAAAAAACCTGGTCAGAGGCTAGAATTCATAGGCTACGAGTCAGTCTAGTATCAAACTATTTTTACTCAAAACTAGAATGGTAAAAGATTATGCCAAAAGTTTTTTTTCTTGGCAATATCTTGAAAAATGAACAATTTTATTGTTCAGTTTGAAAAATGACCTGTTTTTTTTCCATTGAAATTTCCTGAAAACGCTATTTTCGCCTTTTTTTCAAACATTCATAAAAAGTTTATTTTGAAAGATATCACCATGAAAAAAACTTTTAGCATTATTGTCAACTATTCTAGTTTTTAAAATACTGCATTTTGTAAAATTATAAAATTCAATAAAATGCCTATATTTGATATAAACAATTTTATTCATGAAAAGAGAACCTTTTTTTTTTTATCTATAAAACATATAAAAGGGACAACATAAATTTTTAACTATTACCAGTATAGCCATATTTATATAATGTATAAAAAAGAAGAAACTTGTGACACTCAAGTGACACTTGAAAGAGAGTAAGATTTAATTTTGAACCCATTATAGGTTTAAGCCCTCGAAGCCAAAAATATTTAAGGATGTGGGGATTAATTTTTCTCGAGACAAGTTGGTAAATTGACCATTCCAAAGACATTCATTTCGAAAAGATTTGAAAAAATGAGGAAAATTATGTACATGATGAGACAACTAATGCCCAGTTTTTTGTCGAGCTTCCACTTGTTGAGTATGACGACGGCATAGAGAAATACGACCGTCGACAGCAGAGTTATGGTCGAATATTCGATACCGGCACTGTTGATAGTCACCGAGTTGTTACTAGAGAATCCGGCTGCTTTGATAACCCAAGGAAGGCCGAGACAGAAGAGAATGTCGAAGATGTTGCTTCCGAGGATGTTCGAAACGGCCATATCGCCGTAACCTAACATAAAAAAATGAAAAAAAAACTCGTTATATTCGATGGACTTTCCACTTTGTCTTCGTTGGAATTCGAGGTTCTCGAGGACGATCTTCCAGAATACCTTGTCGGCATACGAGAACACTTGAAATTGCTTCCGGTACACTAGTTCCGGCAGCGAGGAATGTCAGTCCCATGACCGTATCGGGAACTCCTATGGTGTAACCTAAAAGAAAAAACGATACCGATGTGTATAGAAATTGCATTTGAAGTTCTCGTCATGGTGGCCACGGATTTGGGCCCATACCTATAATGGTGACCATCCATGCGGTGACATACGACAAACTTCCGATGTAAATAATAGAGATGAAGAAAGTGCCCATGTAGTATGGTTTCCAAGCCTTCTTGCGACAATTTGGAATGGTCAAGTAGAAGACGAAGTTCGCTGGCCACATGATGACCCACGAGATCTGCTTTAAGGTACCATGGTACGGCATGGACCAGATGGAATCTCCGTCGTCGTCGTCGTCATCTTCGTCGTCGTCTTTGTTGTCTTCTACGTTCTCTTTGATCGCGACCGAAAAGCCGTTGTCATTTTTTAGATCCACAGACGATTGAGAGTCTTTAGTGGCCTCGCCGAGGAGAGGACTCTGTTCCGATGAGGCCAAAGTATCTTCCAAGTGTTTCCCTTTGTGGCATAACGAGTTAGCGACTCGTCTGGCTATTTTTTCTAATTTAGTGTTGAAGCACATCATGACAATGTACAGACAGTAGAGCAGTAACATGAAGGCCCCTTCCCACCTGAAAAAAGCAAGATCCATTATTTTACTGTCGAAAAAGCGTCGACCGATCCCGGTCAGTTAGGACCCGGCAGAGTGCGTCGGCAACCCGAGCCCACTTTTGGTCTGCCGTGGCCGAAAGTGGGCTAATCGTGGTCAAAAGTGGTCACGGTGGCCATACGTTGAGAACGCGGGTAAAAAACTTACGCCCCCGGGGCGTAAACCCCTGGCGTATTAATGACTTAGTTATGAGAGTTTGGCGAACTCGTCACAGAATATACGAGCTCGGATATAAAGAAGGGAAACTGTGGACACCTTTGATGTTGTTGTGACAGGGAAGTTAAACAGGAAGTCTTTTTTTTTGTCATTTTAACCGCTTACTCAACTCACTTTGAAAGGGCCGCCATTTTGAAAGTAGGTATGTCGCCATTTTGAAAGTAGGCATGTCGCCATTTTGAAAGTGGGTAAGGAAACGAATTTTAACATAGAAGTCTATGGAAACTTGCGCACATGCACAGAAATAACGAATTACAGGTTTCTGACCGAGTTTTCTCTTCTCTATTCGCTGCTCTCGTGATACCTCGGAATTGCGAGTTTGCTTACCAAGTGACCCGCTGATCAGTTATGATGCAGATTAACGTAATGACTGTGATGACGTATGCAAAACTATCGCGAGTCATGGGCCACCAATCCAAAGAAACCACCTTGAGAAACAAAAAAAAATTACTAAAATTAATTCCTGGCTGATTTTTGACTACAATAAAAAAAAACAGACGCCATTTTGTTTTGTATTTAAATTTTTGTTAGTTTAGTTATTTAGAAAATAAAATAGAAGCATATTCCTTTGTTTCTTCTTATTTACTGCCCTTTTTTTCTGAGGAAGAAGTGGTTTGTGAAGTTGTGGTGGGATGCATGGTCAGTATGGTTGGTTGGTTGGTTGGATGGATGGGTCAGAAGTTGTCCGTAGGCGGGAGAAGAGGAGGTCCCGATAGACAGAGATAGAGCTACTCATAAGACACATGCAAATTTGAGTAGGAGTAGGGAATTAGTTAGAACGGAAGTGGTTGGGAATGGATCACTTGTGGTCTTATCTCCCCTCCCTCACTCATGTTCACCCTCAAGCCTACAACTCACTTTCTGTAAAAGAGAAAACACATTTTTAAACACGAAAACCGTTCTTTTTGTAACCATTTTGAAATTGTTTATTTGGCAGCCATTTTTAAAACATTTTGGCAGCCATTTTATATACTTTTTGGGAGGAATTTTTAAAACATTTTTGCAACCATTTTTAAAACAGTTTGGTAGCCATTTTTAAAAGTAAGTTTTCTGTTTGAAAACTTTTTGGTATATTTTTAAAAATTCTTTAGACAGCCATCTTAAAACTTTTTGCAGCCATTTTTAAAGTTTTTCGCAGCCATTATGAGAATACTTAGAGAGAAATTTTGAAAACTTTTTTCACAATCATTTTGAAAATATTCACAATAAGTCTTAAGTAATTTTGTTTGTCACTTTTAAAAACTTTTTTATCAGCCATTTTGAAACTTTTTTTTTTCAGCCATTTTGAAACTTTTTTTTTCAGCCATTTTGAAACTTTTTTTTTCAGCCATTTTGAAACTTTTTTTAAGCCATTTTGAAACTTTTTTTTCAGCCATTTTGAAACTTTTTTTTCAGCCATTTTGAAACTTTTTTTTCAGCCATTTTGAAACTTTTTTTTTCAGCCATTTTGAAACTTTTTTTGCCACCATTTTGAAAAATGTTTACCAACCATTATGAAAAGTTTAGAAATTTAGTTAATTTAGTTTAGAAAATTGGTTAGAAATTTTTTAAGTAGAAATTTTGAAATCGTTTTTGACAGCCATTTTGAAACTTATGTAGCCATTTTTACAATTTTTCGCAGTTCTTAATTTTTTTTTGGCAGCCATTTTGAAAACTTTTTATTTTTATAAGATTGTGAAGTTTTCTAAGTTGGCCATTTTCATTACTTCGTATTCGCGATGATACATTTTAAACTACAATGTTACATTTTACGTGAAAAACTCACAATTCCGGCCAAAAGTCCACAGACACTGAGAACTGCCAAAATATTGAAAACTGCGGATCCAACGATGGTTCCGACACCGATATCACCTTCCGTTACGAAGGCACCTAGAATAAACGACCAAAGAAAATAAATTACGAGCTCGTACTATTATAAAGAACTCGTGTTCGGAAGTCCGAAAAACAAATACAGACCAATCACCGATGTAAATAGTTCGGGTGCCGAAGTTCCCATTGCCATAAAAGTGGCTCCAGCCACATCGGTCGGAAGATCCAATCCTGTCACAAAATAGTGAAAAAATGAAATATATTTTTAAAAATCCAAGATGGCCGCCATTTTTTTTTGTATTTAGAATTATTATAGACAAAAAAAAATGGCGGCCATCTTGAATTTTTAAAAATGGCCGCCATTTTTTTGTGTTTATAATTATTTTAGACAAAAAAAATTGGCGGCCATCTTTGATTTTTTTTTGCGAAACTGACTTTCGCAAAGACATTCCAACGAAGGTACGAAATAATCGTCACAAATGATGGCCAACGAATAAAATAAGTAGATGGAAATGAGGAAATGGATGAGAACTCCTCCTCGTGCTCGTTCTGATTGGTCGAAAAAATCGTCCGGAAATTCGTCAATGGCCGCCGGAGTACAAGTTCGGTTACTATGGATACTCAGCAAATGACGTGTTTGACTGGCTTCTATAAAGATTTTTTAGTAATTTATAACAAGTTTTAATCAAAAACAAAGTTGAAACTAAAACATTTTTTTTTCAAAATTTGCAATGTTTCATTTTTTAAAATTTAGATATTTTTATTAAATTAAAAAATAACTAAATTTAAAAAAAAAATGAAACATTACAAAATGGGCATAAAAGTTTCATTATGAACAACTTTGAAGTTTAATGTTAATGTAACTCTGGTTATGAAAAGCAAAATCAACAGAAACATGAAAAAAGTGTTTTAAAAACTAGAAGGGTAGGTCAAGCTTCTGAAAGTAGCTCAAATTTTCATGTTGATATCTCTCAAAATAAACTTTTTTTATAGACAAAGTCTGCTTACAGTTAGATCATTTTCGAACTAAATAAAAAGCTTATTTTGAAAAATATCAAACATGAAAATACCTTTAAGTGATTGAGCTACCATTCTAGTTTCTAACATACTTTCAATTTATTTCTTAATTTTTTATGAAAATATTTTTAATATTTTATAAAGAAATTGAAAGTTAGAAACTAGAATAGGTGGAAGTTCTAAAAGTATTTCCCATCTGTTTTCTAGTTTCTAAAACAACTTTTAAGCATATTAGAAACTAGAAGAGTAACTGAATCACTGAAGGGTGATTTTTCTTTGGATATCTTTCAAAATAAACATTTTTAATATTTATAAAAAGCTTATTTTAAATTTAAACGATATCAATGGGAAAATAACCCTTAAACAATTGAGCTACTCTTCTAGTTTCTAAAACAATTTTAAGTTTTTCGTTATTTGGCGCATTGTCACTGTCATATGTTCATATCTTTTAAAATAAACTTTTTATCTTAAGTTGGCAAATGACCCAACTTTAAGAAGGCGATATTTAGTTTAATTTTTGTCTTACAAAAAGTTCATTTTGAAAGATATCAACCTGAAAATAGCCTTAAAGTAATTAAATGTTTATTTTAAAATATATCAACTTGAATATAGCCTTAAGTTCTTAATTAAAAGTTTATTTTGAAAGATATTAACCTGAAAATAACCTTAAAGTGATTAATTACAAGTTTATTTTAAAAGATATCAACATGAAAATAGCCTTAAAGTAATTAAAAGTTTATTTTAAAAGATATCAACTTGAATATAGCCTTAAGTTCTTAATTAAAAGTTTATTTTGAAAGATATTAACCTGAAAATAACCTTAAAGTGATTAAAAGTTTATTTTAAAAGATATCAACTTGAATATAGCCTTAAGTTCTTAATTAAAAGTTTATTTTGAAAGATATTAACCTGAAAATAACCTTAAAGTGATTAATTAAAAGTTTATTTTAAAAGATAACTACATGAAAATAGCCTTAAAGTAATTAAAAGTTTATTTTAAAAGATATCAACTTGAATATAGCCTTAAGTTCTTAATTAAAAGTTTATTTTGAAAGATATTAACCTGAAAATAACCTTAAAGTGATTAATTAAAAGTTTATTTTAAAAGATAACTACATGAAAATAGCCTTAAAGTAATTAAAAGTTTATTTTAAAAGATATCAACCTGAAAATAACCTTAAAGTGATTAATTAAAAGTTTCTCTTAAATTAAATTAAATTGAATTGAATGATATCGATTACCTTGTTGATCAACCCATGTGATTTCGTCGAAATTAGGCAAATCTCTAAGATGTCTAATTTGTCGGTTCTCTTTGGTGCCAAAAGTGGCGTAAAAGAAGAACACAATTGCGTAAAATGGTAGAATCCAGGTTAAAACTTTAGTCCTTTTACTGGATCGACAATTTCGCAATTTTATCATCCTATTCTCTCTCAACTCTTGAAGATTATTTTTTTTATATTAAAAAAAATAACTCAAAATTAAATTTTCAAAAAAAAAAAATTATCAAAAATAATAATAATTTTTGTGCTTTTTTTTTCCTTCTTCTTCTCGCACAAAATATAAAATGACAATAATTTCAAAATGTAATAATGTTTAATTTATAAATGGTTTTTATCAATATTTTTTTATTTAGAAAATATACCTGTTTAATGACGTCAATTGGACGTCACTGACCAATAAAATATCGTCTAAATTTGTGATATTTAAGGGCTTTTTTCATTTGGTGGACCATTTTTGTTTGTTTTTATAAATAGGAGTGAGGAGGGGGGGGGAGAGGGTGGGTCCAAAAATATAAGATATAATTTCTTATCTATTTAGGACCCTTTAAAAGTATTTGAACTTTATTGCATTTGGTGAACAACTTTAGAAACAAAAGAAAATTCTTCATTGATTGAATCCTTTTTTATTTCTAAATTGTTCATTTTGTATTTTTATTTGTAAATTTCAAAGAAATTACAAAAGTGGATGTTATTTTGTTTTAAGAAAAAATTCAAACTAGAAACTAGAATAGTAAAGGTGAATGTGTTTTCAAAAAAGGATTTTATCTCATGGCCATTATCTTTCAGAATAAACTTTTTAAGAATTTTTAAAAAAAATGTTAAAATAATGAATTTTTTTTAAAAAAAATGTTAAAATAATGAATTTTTTTTTAAAAAAAATGTTAAAACTAGCTATTAATGAATTTTAAAAATATTTTTAGGAATTTTTAAAATTATTAAAATAATGAATTTTTTTTAAAAAAAAGTGTTAAAACTATTAATGAATTTTTTTTAAAAATATTTTTAGGAATTTTTAAAATTATTAAAATAATGATTTTTTTTTTAAATATTTTTTAGGAATTTTTAAAAATGTTAAATTAATGAATTTTTTTTTAAAAAAAGTGTTAAAACTATTAATGAATTTTTTTTAAAATTATTTTTAGGAATTTTTAAAATTATTAAAATAATGAATTTTTTTTTAAAAAAAAGTGTTAAAACTATTAATGAATTTTTTTAAAAATATTTTTAAGGAATTTTTAAAAATGTTAAAATAATGAATTTTTTTTTAAAAAAAGTGTTAAAACTATTAATGAATTTTTTTTAAAATTATTTTTAGGAATTTTTAAAATTATTAAAATAATGAATTTTTTTTTAAAAAAAAGTGTTAAAACTATTAATGAATTTTTTTAAAAATATTTTTAAGGAATTTTTAAAAATGTTAAAATAATGAATTTTTTTAAAAAAAAAATGTTAAAACTAGCTATTAATGAATTTTAAAAATATTTTTAAGAATTTTTAAAAATATTAATATAATGAATTTTTTAAAAAAAATGTTATTTTTAAATTTGTATTTCATTTTTGGTCCCCTAAAAGGCGTAAAAAAGTTTCTAATAAACTTTCAATTTATTTTCTAGATTTTATGCAAAACAATTTTAACCCATTTTTTCCATTATAACCCATTTTTGCAATTCTAGTTCCTAACAAACTTTCATTGAAAATTTATTTCCTAGATTTTATACAAAAAAAATTTAACCCATTTTTGTCATTCTAGTTTCTAACAAACTTTCAATTTATTTGCTAGATGTTTTTATAGAAATATTTTGAAGTTTTATCACATTTTTGTGATTCTAGTTTCTAACATGTTGTTATAGTTTTTTATTTCCTTAATCCATTTTTAAAATCGTGAACAAATGCGATATTAAATCTTCTAGTTTTTTAAAGCACATTTTTCTGGCATAATATGCCATATAAGAAAATGTTATTATAAATAAATATCCGCCGCCATTTTTGGGCGTTTATTTCTCATGGATTTTCGTCTATTTTTTCTAAATCTTATTCAGTGACGCACATAAAGAGATAGAGATTAGAAAATTAGACAAATGTTTATTCTACTTTTCAGATTTCCAATAACTTAAATCAATATTTGTGCCCTCAAACAAGGACTTTCTAGTTTTTTTGGCCCCTTCTTGTTTTTAAATTTCATTTCATTGTTTTCTCTTCTTGGTCACTTGAAGGACAATTTCCTGTATTTGTCATTAAAGTTACAATAATTATATATTTTTTTAATTAACGAGCCTGTTTAGAGGCTAAAATTGTAACAATTAATTGAAGTTATAATGCTTGAGCGCCATTTTTGAATTTTAGCCTCTAAACAGTTTCTTACTGATTAAAAAAAAATGCAGAATTCTTTAGGATATCATTTATGATTTAAGGGTAGCTGAATAGATATTCATTTTGTATTTGTCCTCCCAGATGGCGCCACTGCAGTGGCTAATGCTGCGCTCCATAGACGTTTTTTGTAAAATTTGGGCGCAAAAGCGTAAAGCGAGCGTTTTTTTTTTAGAAACAACAAACGTTACGATAAAATTCAAATCGTTTTAAAATCTAGAATGGTAAAATATTATGTTAAAAGTTTTTTTCAATGACAATATCTTACAAAATAAACAATTTTATAGTTTATCATCGATGATTGAAAAAAACTTTTAGCATTATCACCAACTATTCTAGTTTCTAAACAACTTTCGTAATGTTTCTTCTGAAAAACGTTCGCTTGAAAAATAGAAATTTTCTCTCAAAATCGCAATTGGAGGGAAGAGGCTTCCTATAGAACATAATAACCACTACAGTGGCGCCATCTGTGGGAGGCAAAAACAAAATAAATATCCATAAAGTCACATTAACACAATATTTTTGAACTTCAGAGGGTTCGAGTTGAAGTGCTAAGTTTTTCTTTCATGAATTTGGGTCAAAATTTAAAGGATCTCTCATAATAGACCAACAGGTCCAGGATAGGCACGGAGAGCCGGCCGCATGACAGGCAGTTAGAAATAGGTGAAAACTTCAGTTGGCTCCGCCCTTGTTATGACGACGGGCAACTTCTAATTGGCTGGTTATGAAGTCTGACGTCACGTGCTCCGCCCTTTTCCACGTCAGACTACATAACCAGCCAATTAGAAGTTGCCAGTCGTCATAACAATGGGCGGAGCCAATTGAAGTTTTCACCGATTTCTAACTAATTGTGGCCGCATGCCGGTCGCTGTCTTTACGTTTGATCGAGCCTAGTGTGGGTTTACTTATTTGAACTAGCATTAGCCCATTAGAATTTTTCATAGCGCATGCGCATTGCCGTCCATCGTTTTATATAGGAAAGTGAAAACTACCCCTAAGTGAACGTCTCATCGCAGGTTCCATTGGTGATCAATAGATGGCGCTGCTAACGCAAATCTGCAATACTTTCCTATATAAAACGATGGACGGCAATGCGCATGCGCTATGAAAAATTCTACTGGACTAATGCTAGTCTTATTTGATTCTTTGGTTTTTATTCCATCCGGAATTTTCCTTTTTCTGATTCGAGTCGGTTTTAGACAAATGTTGACATTTTTTTATTTTTCAACATTATTTACATAAAGGCAAAAAAAAAAAGATCAAGACACTTTAAAATAAAGCCTTTTCTAGTTTCTTATTTCCATAGTTCTTTGAAGATCAGTTAGGTTATCAACGGATTCTTTTATCGAAATTTCTGGTTTCAATTTTGACTTCGAGTCCATTTTCTCGACTTCTTCTTTGATTTCGCAAACCTGAAAAACCAAACAAACAAAAAGTTTAAATTAAAAGACATTTTAAGAAAGGAAGCCATTTTGTTTAAATATATTTTTATATACAAAATTGAACGAAAAGCAGACAATTAAAGAAGAAACGAAATAACATAAGGTGGCCTAATATTTATTTTACTTTTGTCCCTCCAGACGGCGCCACTGCAATGGGGATTGATGCAAAAACGTTAAGCGAACGTTTTTTTTTTTCAGAAACATTATGAAAAAATTTCAAATTGTTTTCAAAACTAGATTATGTTAAAAGTTTCTTCAATGAAATATCTTAAAAAATAAACAATTTTATAGTTCAGTTTGAAAAATGAACCATTTGTTTATTTCATGGAAAAACTTATTTTCGGCTTTTTTTTTTCAAACTTTCATTAAAAGTTTATTTTGAAAGATATCATCATTGAAAAAACTTTTAACGTTATCACCAACTATTCTAGTTTTTAAAACACTTTGAATTTTTTTCGTAATGTTTCTCCTGAAAAACGTTCGCTTGAAAAAAGAAATTCAGAGAGACCTCCTATAGAACATAATAGCCACTGCAGTGGTGCCATCTGGGAGGACGAAAACAAAATAAATATCTATAAAAGGGTATATCTTAAGGCTATTTTCATGTTTGATATCTTTTAAAATAAACTTTTTATGGAACTTTGAAAGATATCAAACATGAAAATAGCATTAAGTGATTGAGCTACCCTTCTAGTTTCTAAACCACTTTCAATTTCTTCCTTAGTGTTGCTCTTTTAAAACGTAGAATGACCACCAGAGTTTTTATTTTCAATTTATTATTTGAGTATATTGTTTTTTTGATTTTCAAGATCTTACATTTTTCACAATTGCTGGTTTCTTTACCACAGTTATCAATTCTTGTATATTTTTTAACTTTTCATCCAATTTATCCACTTGTTCTCGTGTCCTGATATTTATCTGAAAAAATAAATCCTCTTTAAGTTAATTACAATTAAGTTATTGAACTCAACTGTCATAAAAAAATGTTTATTTTGAGAAATATTGTCATGAAAATATTTTTAGCCCATTTCAGGTGTTACCATTCTAGTTTCTAACCGATTCGTTGATTTCTTCTTAAAAGTTTATTCTAAAACGTTTATTTTGAAAGATATTATTACTATATAAATAAATTTACCCCATTATTTTGCTATTCTAGTTTCTAACCAAGTTTGAATTTCTTCGTAAAAGTTGCTTCTGAAAGTTTATTTTGAAAAATATCGCTACAGAAATAATCTTAGCCCATTACAATTACAATTAGTACTCTGCTAGCAGCCAAATAGGCCTATGGCAGAGGGACATAAAAGTCCATATGCAGCATTAAGCATTGTTTAATGGTATTACTTTGGTATTCTAGTTTTTAACAAACTTTTAATTTATTCGAGTTACTTCTAAAAATGTTTATTTTGAAAAATATCACTGCAAAAATATTTTTTACCTTGTTTACTATTCTAGTTTCTAACCAATTCGTCAATTTCTTTCTAGTTGATTCTATAAAACGTTTATTTTGAAAGAATTACAAAAAATAATTTTAACCCATTATTTCGGTATTCTAGTTTTTAACAAACTTTGATAAAGTTACTTTTAAAAAGTGTATTTTGAAAGATATCACTATAAAAAAATAATTTTTACCCAATTATTTGGCTATTCTAGTTTTTAACAAACATTGATTTTCTTCTTAAAAGTTGCTTCTAAAAAGTTTATTTTGAAATATATTTCAACCTGTTTAAGATTTGTTTTAACCGGTTTAGTCCTTCCTTTAAACGCTTTAAGTGAGTTGTGTCCGGCAACTTTAAAAACGGCGTCCGTTTTCCTTTTCTGTTTTCCTTTATTTTTACCCATTTTTTCTCTAACTTTTTTTGCTAAAAAATACTTAAATCTGCAAAATAGACAACAAAAAAAGCTCAAATTTAAATTGTTTACTTTTAAACATCGATGTAGAAAGAAGTTAACGGGATTTTTTTTTCCGAACAAAATGTTCATCAGACCAAGAATTAAATCAAAACTTTTACTTTGAAATATTTCAACCGAATTCAATTAAAACTTGGTATAAGAAAAAGTAACTTTTTATGAAATTACAGTTACTTTCGTCACAACAAAAGTTAACTTTATATGAAGTCATTCAAAAAATAACTACAGTTACTTTCATAACTAATTTCAACTTTATTGATGTAACTTTTTTCATATAGTAACTAGTTATTTTTATAGTTACTTTTTATATAGTAACTAGTTACTTTTAGGTACTTTTTATATAGTAACTAGTTACTTTTATAGTTACTTTTTATATAGTAACTAGTTACTTTTATAGTTACTTTTTATATAGTAACTAGTTACTTTTATAGTTACTTTTATAGTTACCTTTTATATAGTAACTAGTTACTTTTATAGTTACTTTTTATATAGGAACTAGTTACTTTTATAGTTACTTTTAATATAGTAACTAGTTACTTTTATAGTTACTTTTTATATAGAAACTAGTTACTTTTAGTTACTTTTTATATAGTAACTAGTTACTTTTATATAGTAACTAGTTACTTTTATATAGTAACCATAGTTGTTTTTTATTTAAAATATTTTTTTTAAAAAATTATGTAAGTTAGAAATTGACTCTTTCAAAAGTAACTGTTTTTAGAGTTACTTTTCTTTCGCTCCCTTTTATTTCAACTGAAACTGGTCACTACAAAAGTAACTGAATCTACGAAGTTACTTTTATTCCAATTCCTTTTGCATCATATTAATAAAAACGAATAAAGTTTGTAAAAATTAAAACAAAAGAGAAAATTTTAATTTCTTGACCAAAATTCGCAAAAATATTTTACAATCAATTCGAATTTTTTGTTAAATCGTATCGTCGAGATGCATTTTCTTCGGAGGCGGTTCTAGTCCATCTTCGACCGTATCCGCAAACAAAACCGTATTCGGCAAGACGAAACTAACTCTCGCCATTTCTTTATTAGGTGCCACTTTTCGCACGTGCGTCACCTCGGTGAGCGACGAATCGATCCGTTCTCTCAGTACGGATTCCACCATAGAGATCGCAGTTTCTCGTAAAGTGTCTTCGTCTCCTTTACAAAACATGTAACAATGGACCGTAGGCAACTTCGAGGCTTTCTCGTCGTCGCCGTCACCACGAGACAAGAGACCGCGAAACGCATCGAGAAACTCGACCGCAATCGCCGGTAAGTTCATAACCACGTGGAACTCCGAATGACGGAGATGCGAATCGTGACGACACTTTACCATATCCTTACCGATAACCTCTTTTATGAACTTCCGTCCATCCATATTGTAAGTCGTAACTCTGTCTTTAACTTTATTTAGCTCCAAGTTCCGTTCGAGGTACTTAAAAGACGAAGGATTGAGATCGTTCGCAAGGACTCTGCATTTTTTAAAGCGTGCCGCCGGAACCGCAAAAGGGCCGACACCGCAGAACACGTCGTAGAGAACGCAACCGTACGGCAACTTCTCTACGATGCGTTCGTGTTCGCTCGATAATCTCGGATTCCAGAAAACCTCCGAGAAATCGAACTCGAATCGACAACCGTTTTCTCGTACGTTGGCGATCATCGTTCCGTCGCCGGCTACGACTTCCATTTTGAAATTGCGGTAAGTATTATCGATCGTGTCCGTCTTATTAACCACTAAGGTAACTCCGACGAGCTTGTCGATTAAAACCTGACCGATGAGATAACGATAATCCGTTAAGTGTTCTCTCAGGTTCAGATGTACGATGTGGCCGATACGACTGTACGCAGTCGATTTCTCGCGGTCGTCGGGTAACACCGCTTTCAAGATGTCGTCGTTCTTCCAGTTCTCGTACTTCAGTTCTACTTGCTTCCATTGCAACGCTTCGATTGCATCGTTTCGAAGGACCTCGCGAGATAGCGGATCCAGATCGGACATAGTTTTCACTCGATCGGGATTCAGAAGGATCCAACGTTTTGTCGGTGTCGTGTCGTCTTCGTAAACCGATTTGAAGTCTTTTAGTTTAAGTAAGAACGGTTTAATCGGTTTCAGAATCTGATTGATTTTGTGTCCGGCCACTAGAAAACATGGGACTGTGACCAGTTTCGTAAAAAGGGAACAGTCAAGAGTTTTCATCCCTTGAACGCTTGTCGGCGGTTTCAGAACCGATTCTAGCGGTGATACGGTTGTTTCTGATAGTCTTGAAGACGATTTCGATGATTTCGTGTTGTCTGTCTGTTCGGACGATTCCAGAAACGCTTTTGTGAGTTCTGACAATTTCACAGCCGATTTCGCCAATTCTGACGATTTCAGAACCGATTCCGTCTGTTCTGACAATTTCAGAGATGTGTCCGTTAGTTCTACCGATTCTTGAGCCGACTTCTTTAATTCTGACGATTCTGGAACCGATTTCGTCGATATTAATTGTTCTGACGATTCCAGAGGTGCTTTCATCAGTTCAGCGGAATCGAGTGCCGATTTTGTCAATTCTGACGACTCTAGAGCTGACTTCTTTAATTCTGACGATTCTGGAACGAATTTCGTAGATAATATCTGTTCTGACGATTCCAGTTCTGACGAATTAGTCGACTTCAGCTCCGATTGTGTTGTCTTTACTAACGATTTTGTCGGTTCTGACTCTTTCAGAACCGTTTTCGTCGAATCAACTGCTGATTTTGTGCAATTCGATCCAGTTGCCATAGTTACGGCGTCCTGAAACAGTAACTTGTGACCTGGATGTCGTTTCAAAACGGAAACGGGTCCTAAAAACAGTTTTAGAAACGGTTTAGAGCGACACCACATGTACATTTAAGTCCGATAAACACTTTGTTCTATAAATCCCATTAACTTTCACGATTCTACTACGAAATAAACAGGTAAATATCATTAAAAATACAAGAATTATACGAAAATGTTTTATAAATATTAATACCCTCTCCTTTAGACGTCTTTTCGAGACCAAAACCACGTGGCTGAATAATAAAAAAACCGCGAAATAGTACGGGAGATGCTCACTGTGTGGCGCTCTACTACGGATACGCGCTTTATACAAGGTGATTCAAAAAAATATAACTACTGTAAAATACAATTAGTAATCAACTAAATATTTTTCTAAAAACTAAACAGCTGTATAGAAATAAATGAAATTTTAAAAAATACTAGAAAACACATTTACAAACATAATACTAAAAGGAAATTTCCGTGTACCTTCTAGTTTTTAAGCAGAAAATTTAAAACCGATCACCTCAATTTTCCCCATAGGCCCAAATGGAAAGATTGAAAATACGAAATGTTTTTTAAAAACCAAAAAACCCAATGAAAATGAATGAAATTTTAAAAGAAACTAGAAAACATATTCAGAAATATAACCCTAAAAGGAAATCCCCGTATACTTTCTAGTTTTTAAATAGTAAATTTGAAAACTGAGCACCTCAACTTCCCATATACTTAACATGAGATAGTCGAAATATATTTTTTTCTAAAACCTAAACAGCTTTGTAGAAATGAATGAAATTTTAATGGAAACTACAAAACACATCCACAGACATAACCCTAAAAGAAAATTTTCTTGTACCTTCTAGTTTCTAAACAAAATTAAAAACCGATTAAACAATCCACAACTTTTTTTGTTGTCTGTGGTTCAATGTTTTTGAATCAGTTTGTACAATGGTATGTGTATCGACGCCTATTTTGTAACCGGTTACGACTTTCCTCGTCATACTTATACAAGGTGATTCAAAACATATCTAACATACTTAAAGTTAGTTATTTTACTTATTTATACTTAAGTTAAAAACTTTTTACTTATTTATTTATCTAATAATACATTTGAAAAGAAGTTAGTTACTTAAAACTTAAAAAATGAAGAAGGAAAAAAAAAAGAAAATGTAGTTTTATAAGAATGTTTGGTCACCCTGTACATTGTAACCGGTTACGTGTTTCCTGTTTCTCCATAGACTCCAATGTCAGAAGTTTCTTTTCGCCACGTGAAATGAAACAATCTCTTGGAACCGTTCTGATTGGTCAGTATCGCGGCGCGTGCTTTCGGTTGTGCCATGTGCTTTTTCTACTGATGGCCACGTGCGTTTTTGTTTTCTGTTTATTGATTATTATTATTATTAAATGAAGGTGGTGGAAGTGGTTTTATTGGAAGCGCGATTAATTCGGTTCTTAGAAGTCGTGGTTATAACGTTTTAACCGTCTCGAGAACGCCGGGTTTAAGTCGACTTACTTGGGTATAAATGATTCTATGATCGCTTCTGTACTTTGACTGATGTTTTGTGCCTCTAAAATGTAGAAATCTGCTCAAACAGCCTAAAAAACATAGAAAATTACAGACATTTGTAAGAAAACTTGCAAAATTCTTCAGAAAATATCAAAATGTTGCAGAATTCTTCCAAAAAAAGTAGTTAAAGAAGTAAAGATTAAGTAGAATTCTGCATGAATATCAGAATTCTGCATAAACATGTCAAAAGTTTCCAGAAAACTTGCAGCAAATAGGAGAATACTTGCAAAAGTCTGTCAGAAAAGAGCAAAATGGTGCAGAATTCTGCCAAAAAAAGTAGTTAAAGAAGTAAAGATTAAGTAGAATTCTGCATGAATAGCTGAATTCTGCAGAAACATGTCAAAAGTTTCCAGAAAACTTGCAGCGAATAGGAAAATTCTGCATACATTTGTAAGAAAACTTGCAAAAGTCTGTCAGAAAATATCAAGATGTTGCAGAATTCTGCCAATAAAAACAGTTAATGAAGTAAAGATTAAGTAGAATTCTGCATGAATATCAGAATTCTGCAGAAACATATCAAAAACTTGCAGCAAATAGAAGAATTCTGCAGAAATTTGTAAGATAACTTGCAAAAGTCTGTCAGAAAATAGCAAAATGTTGCAGAATTCTGCCAAAAAAATTAGTTAATGAAGTAAAGATTAAGTAGAATTCTGCATGAATATCAGAATTCTGCAGAAACATATCAAAATCTTGCTGAAAACTTGTGGCAAATATTAAATTCTACAGAAAAATTGCAGAAATTTGTGAGAAAACTTCAGAAATTCGCAAATCTTGAAAATTCTGCAAATATATTTTAAACTATTAATATTTTTTTTTTGCTTCTAAAGACGGATCTTCGAAAAGGGCTACCGAAATGCGTAGCCGTAATCAATGTCGCAGGAGAGAATCTTCTGAATCCGAGGCGAAAATGGACATCGGAATTTCGAAACGAAATCTGGGAGAGTCGAGTGGAAACGACGAAGAATTTGGCGAATCTTATAATCGATTCCGATCCCGCGAACCGTCCCAAAGTCTTTGCAACTATTTCCGGAGTTGGTAAGATCTTTATCTTAACTTTCTCTTTATTGGAAATTTTAATGAAATTGTTGAAAATGATAAAAAAAAAACCTCGAGTTTGATTGAAACCATTGAAATAGTTAAATAACGGATTTAATGATAAAAACTGGAATTTTATGAAAATTTCATGAAATTGGTGAAATAAAAAAAAAAACTGGTGTTGAGCTAAATCGTTGAAATGATTGAAATTCGTACAAAATCATGAATTTCATGGAAATTTCATGAAATTGTTGAAACTAATGAAAAAACTGTGGTTTACCAAAATCGATAAAAATTATGAAATACGAGGAAAATCATGAATTGTGTGGAAATTTCATGAAATTGTTGAAACTAATGAAAAATTTGTGGTTTACCAAAATCGATAAAAATTATGAAATACGAGGAAAATCATGAATTGTGTGGAAATTTCATGAAATTGTTGAAACTAATGAAAAATTTGTGGTTTGACAAAATCGATAAAATTATGAAATACGAGGAAAATCATGAATTGCATGGAAATTCCATGAAATTGTTGAAACTAATGAAAAATTTGTGGTTTACCAAAATCGATAAAAATTATGAAATACGAGGAAAATCATGAATTGTATGAAAATTTCATGAAATTGTTGAAATTGATGCCACGAAACAATTCCCCTACAGGTTATTACAAACCTAGCGAAACTACGGAATACACGGAAGACAGTCGAGGTGGAGACTTCGACTTCTTGTCGCGATTAGCGAAGAATTGGGAAGAGGCAGCCGAAGTTCCGATCGATTTGAACGTGAGACGAGTAACGGTAAGATCAGGTCTGTAAATTAATCGGAGCGTTTTAGGTACGAACAAAACGAAGAAACAGCTTTTTTTAAAAAAGCGGCTTGTTGGTCCTCTTTTAGGGGTGGTCCTCGGACGTGAGGGTGGGATGATTAACCAGTTAATCTGGCCGTTTTTTTTCGGTCTCGGTGGTCCGATCGGATCCGGCAAACAATTCATGCCTTGGATTCACGTTCACGATCTAGCGCGCCTTTTTGAACACGCGATTCGTAAAGATCAAATTCGTGGCGTTCTGAATGGCGTTGCGCCTCAGGTGATTACGAACGCACAATTTTCGCGTTGTTTTGGCCGACATCTGTGGAGACCGGCCGTTATTCCGTTACCGAAGTTCGCGGTCGAACTTATGTTCGGTAAAGAACGAGCTAAGGTTATGATCGAAGGGCAGAAAGTGATTCCGAAACGAACGCTCGAATCGGGTTTCGAGTACGTTTATCCGGATATCGATTCGGCTTGCAAAGAATGTGCTCGTCTCATTTATGCCGATGACATTATGCATGAGTTACGCCCGTAAAAATGATCCAATTTTTACGGCCATTTTCTTGGGAGTTGTTTTTTTGTGTTTTTTTCTAGAAAGAAAACTTGTGTAATTAAAATAGTTCTCGTTAATTATGAAATGTAATTGGCACAAAAAAGAAAAGTGTTGATTTTTATTGCATAATGTTGGTTTTTTTTTGTTTGTATTTTTTTACAAGCGTAAAATTCTGTTTTTGGTTAGCAAGGCCGATCCACATCAAGCTGACAAAACAGCTTCGAGACAATTCTGAAACATTTCTGCGACTTTTCTGTTTTTGTTTTGTCTGCAATTACAGAAACTATTCCATGTCCCAACTGAATTAGGTAAACATCAAAAGGGGGTTTTTGTTTTGTCTCAGTATTATGCAAAAACACAAACAAAACAGAAACTCGAGTGCTTCGAAACAAATTGGAGACAATTCTGAAACATTTCTGCGATTTTTGTGTATGTTTTGGTTTTGTCTGCAATTTCACAAACTATTCCATGTCCCGATTGAAGTAGGTAAACATCAAAAAGGGAACAGAAACTCGAGTGCTTCGAAACAAATTGGAGACAATTCTGAAACATTTCTGCGATTTTTGTGTATGTTTTGGTTTTGTCTGCAATTTCACAAACTATTCCATGTCCCTCCAAAAGTCGGTAACCACCAAAAGGTTTTTGTTTTGTTTCGATATTACGCAAAAAAAACAATCACAACAAACTCAAGTGTTTTGAGACAAATTGGAGACATTCCTGCGACTTTTGTGTTTTTGTTTTGTCTGCAATTTCACAAACTATTCCATGTCCCGACTGAAGTAGTTAAACATCAAAAACGGGGTTGTGTTTTGTCTCGGTATTATGCAAAAACACAAACAAAACAGAAACTCAAATGGTTCGAAACAAATTGGAGACAATTCTGCGACTTTTGTGTATGTTTTTGTTTTGTCTGCAATTTCAGAAACTATTCCATGTCCCGCCAAAAGTCGGTAACCACCAAAATGTTTGTGTTTTGTCTCAGTATTACGCAACATTTTGTCAACTGTTGTCTGTCTGCCGTTGTGGACAGTTCGTATTAAAACAACAACAGAACAGTTTCGTAGTTTATGCCGTAGGAGACAGCTATAGAAAAACAAAAACAAAACCAAATTTGTTTGTGTTTTGTCACAAATTTGTTGTAGTATTGTCTTTAGGTATACAGCTGACAGTTGTATTAGTTTTGTTTTGTTTTCAAAATCGGCTATTTCTAGCGTTTTTATTAGTGTTTTTGTCTCGAACTCTTGTCGCACTTTTGTTTCAGTTTTGTTTTGTTTTTCAAGATATGCTTTTTCTGGCGTTTTTGTTATGTTTTTGTCTCTCGAATTCATGTTGCACTTTTGTCAGCTTGATGTGTGGACCCGGCCTTTTACTGAACAAGAAATAAAAATAACACAAATTACAAAATTAATGATATTAATGGAGAGAAAGGAATAAACAAAATAACTGAAAAAATAACTTCATCTTTTTCCGCATAATTATATTCATTAATAATATAATTAATTATTCTCTAATAATAATAATAATAAATTATAAACCCCTCCTTTATTTATTTTATACAAACCACAACAAAACCAAAACGAAAAGAAAAATTCACGATTTTAAATTTTTCAAAAGAGATTATAAAAATTTTCTAGATTATCTTATTTTTCGTAACGTTTTTTTTTTTACGAATATTAATTACTATTTTTTAAAGAGTAATTGTTAATTAAATCTGGTTTAATCTGCTATTTCAAAAGCAGACATTAAAGAAGAAATTTGAAAGTTTTTTTTTTTTTTAGAAACTAGAAGAGTAAATAAAATTACTTTTAGTGATTTAACACGTTGCTATTTTTCAAAATAAACTTTTTATGGTAATTTCAAATATTCTTCATTTTAGTTTTCTTAAAAAAAATCAAAAGAAAAGTTCTGTCATTTTCAAATTGCCATAAAAAGTTTACTTTAAAAGGCTACATCACTAAATTATTTCGAAAAATCTCCACAAAGAGCGCTAGCATCGTTTTTCTATTGAGCCCCCATAGATCCGATGTTAATGAAAAAAACGTTAATTTTTAAAATTTACACAAGATTCGCGGCGGCAATATGTTTATTTTTCATATTTAAAGTTGTTCAATTTTGATGGTTCAAAGTGCAATGTGCACCTTAAATATATGCTGATCGAGTGATAGAATGACAAAAAATTGGTAAGTGCGGTTCTATTTTTAAGAAAATATTTCAAAATCGCTAATTTCTAACTCTTAAGTTAAACTCCATTGAGTACGCGCGCTCGTAAAGCAAAAAAAAAACATCCATTAAAATGCTCGTAAAAATATCTAAAAAATAATTTAAAAAAAAACACAGTGAAACCAACACGTTGGCGCACGTGCTGAATTTTTTCTGGTTTTTTAAAATTATTTTTAGGTATTTTTTCCGAGCATTTTAATGGATGTTTTTTGCTTACGAGCCGCGTACTCAATGGAGTTTAACCTAAGAGTTAGCAATTCGCGATTTTGAAATACTTTATAAAAATAGAACCACACTTTCCAATTTTTTGTCATTCTATCATTCGATCAGCATATATTTAAGATGCATATTGCACTTTGAAAAATTAAAATTGGACAACTTTAAATATGAAAAATAAACATATTGCCGACGCGACTTTGCAAATTTTAAAAATTAACATTTTTTCTTTAACATTGGGTCTATAGATTCAGTAGAAAAACGATGCTAGCGCTGTTTGCGGAGTTTTTTCGAAGTAATTTTGCGATGTAGCCTCGTAACTTGACCTACAAATTAAAAATAACAAAAAAAAAAAGAAATTTGGTCATTTTCACACTGTCATAAATAGTTTATTTTAAAATATATTATATTATATTATATTAATATTATTAAGTAACTTATTTTACTCTTCTAGTTTCTAAAACACACAATCAATTTCTTAATGTCTTCTTGTCTTTTTCTGAAAAAATGGCAGAAACTTTTTTATATTTTCTTTTCTGTGTGTCGTAACTTAGTTTATCGTTTGCTGCAACAACAACAACAACAAAAAAACTGCAAAATAAACTTTTTCTTCTCTTTTAAATTTTAATATATTTATAATAACCCCGGAAAAAAAAGTTACAACATAAATTTCATTAACTATTTACAGGAGGAGAAAAAAAAAACACTTTTCTTTTCAAATTTAACAATCTTTATATATAAACCCTTCAAAATATTATATTTTATGCTTTTTCGTAATCGCAGAAGAAGAAGAAGAAGGAAAATCAGGTTTTCGTACAAATCTAGAGTCAATAAGAATCGTGAAACTTTCAACCACCGCAGAAAGAAAGAAAAAACCAATCCTTCGGAGGCTCGAATCGAAACCCTTTTCGCAACTCCGAAAATGTCCCCTTCGTTAATTTTTCTATTTCGTGCGACTCTCTCTCTCTCTCTCTCTCTCTTTTTGTTTTGTTTTAAATCTAAATTTAAACTTTCCTAATTCGTGTCGTTAGTTACGAGAGAACGGAAAGAAAAAGGTGGAAAGCGAAAAATCATTGCCACATTGACGGTGGAAAGTTATTCACTTCGCTTTGATCCTGAATCGTGTTTCCGTCTTGAACGAAAGATATTTTGATCCGCATTCGTAGATGACTCTGTAAAGAAATAGAAAAACCAAGATTTCAAGTTTCGTTGTTTCACGAGAAAAACAAAGGTAAAAACGTTTACGTTGTTTGGATTGATGACTTTGATGACTTGACTGATGGTTCCGCTGTTTCCGGGCGGAACCGTTGTCGACGAAGGAGATAACAGTTGTAACTGAAACGTCTTTAAAACAAAAAGAGAAAATTTCAAAGTGTTTTAGAAACTAGAAGAGCTAGAATAAACTTTTTATGGACAATTTCTATTATATTTTCTGACTATTCTAGTTTTTTTAAAGTTTCAAATTCATTTTTGATGTTATGTTAGAAACTAGAAGAGGAAAATGAATCGTTGGATGCGATTTTCATGTTTGATATATTTCAAAATAAACTTTTTATGGACAATTTCTACTATATTATCGTACCCATTCTAGTTTCTAAAACATTTTCGATTTCATCTTTGACGTTATATTAGAAACTAGAAGAGTCAAATGAATCGCTAGAAGCGATTTTCAAACTGCAATAAAGTTTATTTTAAAAGATAACATCACGAAAATCATCTTTAAGTGATTAATTTGACTCTTCTAGTTTCTAAAGTCAAGCAAAGTTTCCTAATTCAAGTAAACTTTGCAGGGTAGAGAGTAGAGGGGTTAATATGAGCCCCCCCCCCCCCCCCCCCCCCCGCGCAAACTGCTTATAAAAAGTTTATTTTAAAAGACTTATTAAGCTAGAAAATCGTATTAGTTCCATTCATTTACTATTCTAGTTTCGAAAGAAACTTCTCCCTTCCCCTCCCCGCTTTTACGGCATCCTTCCGTACCTTAGGTACGGCTGCCTGAAACAAGAACTCAGTTATGGGATGGATGGAAGAGTTTGATGCTGTTAAAGTGATGATAGTCATCTGCGGATTATCCGTTGGTTTCTCGAACAGGAAGTCGATTTTAAGGCTATTTTTTTCATACGCCGTGATCGGAGGTATGCCTAACGAGAACAAAAATAAAACAAAAGAGTTCGATAACGAAGGTTTTTCGATTAACAAAAGTTTCGAAAAAACCTTCGTTAACTCACTGTTCTGAATAAAAGACGAAGGAGTTTGAATTCCGAATCCATCGAGTAAAAGTCCCGATGAATTTCCTCCTCCTCCTCCCATCATCATCATCGTTCCAACGTTATTATTATTGTTGTTATTCGTTAAAGAAGGTTGGAACTGAACTGGATCAGTAACGAAACCGGTTGATAACGGAGGCAGAGAAGACGGAACTTCCGTATTCAAACCTCCCAAGAGATCGAGAAGGTCGAGGTTTGACGAGGCCGGAGTAGATAAAGTCTGCGTAAGATCGTTCGTCGTTTTGGAGATCGTTTCTGGAATTATGACCGGATCCATTCCACCGAGGAGATCGAGAAGAGCGTTCTACGAAGAAGAAGAAAACACGAAAGAGAAAGAAAAAACGTTTTCTTTCGAACGATTTCTTTTTATTTTTAAGCCCAACTTGAAGTGAAATTTCTCATAATCTAGTTTACTCTGTCTTTCAGGAAAGCAAAATTAAAAGAAACTTGAATGTGTTTTAGAAACTAGAAGGGTAACTCAAATGCTTATGGATATTTTCATGTTTGGTATCTTTCAAAATAAGCTTTTTATAGATAAAAATTTAAAAATATCGTCTGTTTAAAAGTTGGGTCATTTTCTCAAACTCTTATAAAAAGTTTATTTTGAAAGATATCAACATTCTAGTTTCTAAAACACTTTCGTGTTTCTTGTAAGGTGGCTTTATATATATATATTTTGTTTTTGTCTCCCCAGATGGCGCACCTGCGTGGCTATTAGGATGTCTCCTCCAACTGCGGTTTTGAGAAAATTTATATTTTTCAAGCGAACGTTTTTCAGAAAAAAACATTACGAAAAAAAAAAATTCAAAGCTGTTTTAGAAACTAGAATAGTTGGTGGTAATGCTAAAAAAATTTTCAATGATGATATCTTTCAAAATAAACTTTTTATGACAGTTTTGAAAAAAAAGGCCGAAATAAGTTTTTCATGAAATTTCAATGGAAAAACCTAAAAAACGGATCATTTTTCAAACTGAACTATAAAATTGTTTATTTTTTAAGATATCGCCATGAAAAACCGTTTAACATAATCTTTTACCATTCTAGTTTATAGTTGGTCTCTTCCCCTTTAACCACGGTTTTAAGAGAAAGTTTATATTTTTCAAGCGAACGTTTTTCAGAAAAAAACATTACGAAAGAAAAAATTCAAAGCTGTTTTAGAAACTAGAATAGTTGGTGATAATACTAAAAGTTATTTCAATGATGATGATATCTTTCTAAATAAACTTTTTATGACAAGTTTGAAAATTAATATCTTTTTGTCTAAAAAGTTTATTTTGAAAGATATCATCATTGAAAAAACTTTTAGCATTATCACCAACTATTCTAGTTTCTAAAACACTTTCTAGTTTCTCTTAATTGTACTTTTCTGAAAGACAGAATAATCAAGAGTTCGAACTTCACGCCTGAAATGAAAAGAACTCTTCTGATTGGTCGTTACCGATTCCTGCGAATTAACAACAAGAAGTTGTTTCTTTGATGTTTCTAAGACGTTGTTGTGATCTTCAGAATTGCCGTTTCCATTTGCGGCATCTCCATTCAGAAGTCCACCCGGTTGATGTTTACTTTCCATTACCGGCATTCGTTCCAAAAGTTCGTGCCTTAAAGTAAAAGAGAACCGATCATCCGTCACTTAGTAAAACAGGGTTGTTTTTTTAATGCTAGAACCCTGTTTCGAGGGTTCGAGTGTCACTTGCATCTGAAAGAACTTCTTCACCTTAATTTGTTGTATTTCTTAAATAACTGCGACGATTCTATCGATCGTTGTTGTAATTCGACATCGATATGGCTTCCAAAAGAATCCGTCAACCTCTGAATTCGTCTACGAATAAGTTTCCGAAGTTATTTCGTTAAGAACAGGGGCAAAGCAAAGCTTAAACTAAAGCTAAGCTTAAAACATGAAGCACGTCTCTGGCACTTACGCCGTGGATTCTTTGAACCTCGTCGAGAGTTTGATTAGAGCCATTAAAACGTACTCTCGAGTTACGTTCGTACTGTGATTGTTCGTCAGGATCTTCTGAAAGAAGTCGACGACTTCATCTTCGGTGACCTGAATCGGTTCGTCTTCAGAATTCTCACTGGATCCAGTCAGTAGCAGATCACCGAATTCTCCGATGCACCAGGCCGAAACCTGAACGAGTGGCTGGTGTTCGCTGTGCCCCTGTAGACACTTCCAGAGTTGTTGCGTGATGTAACCGTGGAGCGAAGTCGACTCGGAAATGAGCTGGATCACGTTGGCCATGACGTCGTCTCGTATGTGATTGTTCGCCGTCGTCAACACCTTCAACATCGTGTCTAAGTGCCACCTTCGACTAGGAGCGTACCTGGAAACCGTTCCACTTCTTAGTTTCTATTCGCAACTTTTGATTCCCATTCCCAACATCCACTTTATTCCCATTCCTTAAAATCGCCATCTTCCAATTTCATTCCTGTTCGCAACATTCCCTTTTATTATTGTTCCCAACAGTTTCTGTCATTCCTCTCCTAGTTTTTATTTCCATTCCCAACCCAATTCGCAAATCCATTTCTGTTCCTTTCGATCCTTTTGCCCTATTCCTGTTGAAATATATCTTTCATTTTTACGCCTATCGTTTCTGAAGTCTTCGTTTTCATTTCTATTCCCTGCAAAACATTCACGAACTTTTCCATTCCGATTAACAGCTACCATTCCCAATCTTCGCATCCCCTACAACTATTATCCAGCTTTGCATTCCCATTCCTTGCAACCATTTGCATGCTCTCCGTTACTGTTTCATTTCCATTCCCTACAAGCATTAACAAGTTTTCCATTCCCATTCCTTACCCTTTGAAAGCGATGCATTCCCATTTTTTGTCATCACATTCCTTGCAAACTATTCCCCGATCTTCATTCCGATTCCCTAGAATGCTTAATGGGTTTTCCATCCCCATTCCCATATTCGCCATTCCCACTCCTATTTCCTTCATTCCCACCAAGGTTTCTATTCCAATTCCCTAAATTCCCACTTCATTCATTACGATTCCCCGCAACAATTCCCAAACCATACATTCCGATTCCCCGCAACAATTCCCAAACCATTCATTCCGATTCCCCGCAACAATTCCCAAACCATTCATTCCGATTCCCCGCAACAATTCCCAAACCATTCATTCTGATTCCTCGCAACAATTCCCAAACCATTCATTCCGATTCTTTGCAACCTTTTTTATGCTTCCCTATCCCTAACGAAGAATTACCCAGTTTTTCAATCCCATTTCCAGCAACCATTCCCACTTCTTCAATGTTATTCCCAAGTGGTCTATTATTGTTTGTTTTTATCTTTGATTTCTATTCCAGTTTCCACTCATTCTTTTTTCACTCCTATCCTCAACCTTTTCTTTTAATCCCATTCCCAACTCTTCCAGTAATAATTCTTAAGCTTCCAGTCCACTGAGCCAATTTGATTCTCATCCCTCAAATCCCAAATCGGACAGAAAAAAAACCCCATCGTAGAATGTTTTCTTTACATTTCAGCCGCAATAAACATGTTCGAAGAACACTGCGATTTGAAATCCGCATCGGCTTTATCGAGAAAAACCAACAATTCCTTCATCATCGTACGGATGTTGTTTGTGTTGATCAACGCAAAACAAAGTTCCATCGCACGCCTTAAAACGAAAAACCAGAAAGATAAAATCTTCAGATATGGAGTTCGGTGGGACCGAGAAATGTCGAGATTACCTCCTGATGGAAACATCTGGATCCTTGAGGCATTCGACAATTGTACTTCGATGCCTCTGGACGGCATTGTTGTCGGCCTGAACCGTTTTCAATAACGTGTTCAAAGCGACGTACCTAAAACTCAACGAAAAAAAAAAAGACCAAAAAAAGTTACGGAAACTTGGAACCCTAACGAATATCGTAAAAACTTGATTTTTAACCTAATGTTTTTGTCATTGTTAAGTAGAAATCGGCCGAGAATGTTGATGGCAAGAACGCGAAGTCCGCTCTCGGATTTGATGTCCATAATGGTCAACACGGTCTCGTAGAGAATCGCATTGCCGACGTTTTTGCTCGTTTCGGTGTTGGTTGCAACTTGAGCCAAAATGTCGTTCATTGTCTCGCTCGCTTCACTGTCGTTACGTCCCAGGACCCTCAAGAGACGTAACAACTTCACCTTTGAACCGGCAACAAGTTAAGTGAAGTCGTAATTTTGTTTATTTAAATCGAATTTTAAAATAAACTATTTAAATTAAATGTTTTATTTTAAAATGTTTTTTTTTTTATAAAACAGCTCATTTTTATGAACTTTCCCAAAAAGAAATTAAAAGTATGTTAGAAACTAGAAGGGTAATTGAATCACCTAAAATCACTTAAATTTTTTATGTTGATATCTTTCAAAATAAACTTTTTATAGATGACAATTTTTTTTAAAAAAATTGTCTGCCTAAAGTTAGATTATTATCAAACTGACATAAAAAGCTTATTTTGAAAGATATCAATCAACATGAGAATACACCTTATGTAGTAGTGAGCTACCCTTCTAGTTTTTAAAACACTTTCTAGTTTCTTTCATTTTGAGTTCTTCTGAAAGACAGAAAGAATAATCTCAGTTTGACAATCAGCTGTTAATATCTTTCAAAATAAACTTTTTATAAAGAAAAATTAAAAATGTCGTCTGTTTAAAGTAGGGACGTCATTTTCAAACTCAAACAAGTTTATTTTGAAAGATATTAACATGAAAATCCCCTTAAAGGATTGAGAAGCTACCCTTCTAGTTTCTAAAATACTTTCTAGTTTCTCTTCATTTTTGTTCGACAATCAGATGTTAATATCTTTCAAAATTAACTTTTTATAAACAAAATTTAAAAAATATCGTCTGCTTAAAATCGGATCATTTTCAAACTGCCATAAAAAGTTTATTTTGAAAGATATCTGTGATTTCTATAACATGAAAATCCCCTTAAGGGATTGGGAGCTACCCTTCTAGTTTCTAAAATACTTTCTAGTTTCTCTTCATTTTGTTCGACAAAGCACCCGAAAAGACAGAATAATCAAGAAGAGTTCGACAAAAGAGGTTTACAGCTTTAAAAATCAGCCTTAAAAATCAATAAATCATTTGTCGAAGAAGAAAGCAATTGCAAAATGACAAACCTGAAGGAACGGATCACTGATTCCCGAAACATCATGTTCTGGAGAATATCCGGCCATGATGAGGTTTTTCAAAATACGTACGAGATTTGGAACCAACTGATTGTCAAAAAAAAAAAAAAAAAAAAAACAACAAAATAAAACGATACTTAAAAAAGTTTCGCTTTGCTTTAAATGCAATCTGTGCATAGTTAATTGCAGTGCTCGAAATTAAAAGAGTTCGAAACAAAAGTGATTTGCATAAAAATAAACACATGAAAGTGATTTAGAATGCGGGGAAAAAAAATATAATCGAAGTGGGATTTAAAAAAGAACTTGCATCTTTTTTTTCTCGGTGTTCGGCAACAACTTTTTAAAAAGCCTTTAAACTAATCAAAGTTCGACCGATTTCGATCAAAATTCGAAATCAAAAAGTTCAAAATTACAAATGTGTCAGCTTTTACGCTGGATCCACATCAAGCTGACAAAAGTGCAACATGAGTTCGAGAGACAAAAACACAACAAAAACGCTAGAAATAGCCGATTTTGAAAACAAAACAAAACTAATACAACTGTCAGCTGTATACCTAAAGACAAAACCACAACAAATTTGTGACAAAACACAAACAAATTTGGGTTTTGTTTTTGTTTTTCTATAGCTGTCTTCTACGTAAACTACGCAACTGTTTCTGTTGTTGTTTTAATACTGACTGTCCACAACTGCACAGACAACAGTTGGCAAAATGTTGCATAATTCCGAGACAAAACACAAACATTTTGATGTTCACCGACTTGCGCTGGTACATGGAATTGTTTGTGAAATTGCAGACAAAACAAAAACATAAATATCGCAGAAATGTATTCGAATTGTCACCAATTTGTCTCTCGAAACACTTGAGTTTCTGTTTTTTGTTTTGTGTTTTTTCAGCTTGATGTGGATCCGGCCTAAGGCTCGATCCAAATCAAGGTGACAAAAATGCAACATGAATTCAAGAGACAAAAACACAACAAAAACGCCAGAAAAAAAAGCAGATTCTGAAAACAAAACAAAAACTGAAACAACTTTCAGCAGTTACTCAAGACAAAACCGCAACATATTTGTGACAAAACACAAACAAATTTGGGTTTTGTTTTTGTGTTTCTATAGCTGTCTTCTACGTAAACTGCACAACTGCAACAGACAAAGAGTTGACAAAATATTGCATAATATCGAAACAGAACAAAAACCTGATGTTTACCGACTTGTGGCGGAACACGAAATAGTTTGCGAAATTGCAGACAAAACGGAAAAAGTCGCAAAAATGTTATAGAATTGCCGCCAATTGGTCTTGAAACATTCGAAACAATTCAAAATTCAAGCTGACAAAATAAAAACAAAGAAACTCAAGTGTTTTGAGACAAATTGGCAAGAATTCTATAACATTTCTGCGACTTTTTTCGTTTTTCGTCTGCAATTTCACAAACAGTTCCATGTCCAGGCTAAAGTCGGTAAACATCAAAATGTTTGTGTTTTGTCTCGGAATTATACAACATTATGTCAACTCTTGTCTGTGCAGTGTGGACCCAGTTAGTATTAAAACAACAACAGAAACAGTTGCGTAGTTTACGTAGAAGACAGCTATAGAAAAACACAAACAAAACTCAAATTTGTTGTTGTTTTGTCACGAGTAACTGCTGACAGTTGTTTCAGTTTTTGTTTTGTTTTCAAAATCTGCTTTTTCTGGCGTTTTTGTTGTGTTTTTGTTGTGTTTTTGTCTCTAACTCATGTTGCACTTTTGTCAGCTTGATGTGTGGAATCCGCCTTTAGAAACAACTTTTCAAATGTTTCGCTAAATGTATTGCTTCCAAGTGTTGCTAATTTCTCTAAGTTCTGACCCTTAAATAACCGCAAGGTAAGCACTTGTACGCATGTCGAGCAGTTCTCATGCGACCTTTCACGTTACCAAAATGCCGCCTTTGATTCATTGGTACGTAACTACCATTCGAATTATTAAAATGTTTCATCAAGATTGTCTTCACGACGATGACGACGAAGAAGGAAAAAAAAAGCAGAGTAAACAAAAACAAAAACCGCCACCGTAACAAAGAATCGAGATTATTTAAAAGAGAATTTACGGACAATAATTAAAAAGCAGAGATTTATCGTAAAAGAAAGAGAGAGAAAAAGATTTACGGATGAGTAGCAAAAAGATACCTCGAGTTTACCCTCCTGAAGAGAAGTAGTTTTTGGATTTTGTATCGAAAGGGATTTGAATACACGAGACATTTCGTATCGTGAAGTTAAGGAGAGAAATAAAAAAAACACACATCAGTATTATTAATCTTCGTAATCCACAAACAACGGAACAAACGGACAAACGGGAAAAAAAAGCTCGCAAACGATGGACTAGAAAAGCCGTAAACGAAAACCAAAAAAAAAAAAGAAGCTAACAATAAGCTTTTTTCATGCGCTTTGTTAATATTTCTAGCCTCGAAGTTAATGATAAAAGAGCAAAAAAAAAATAGCGAGTAAGCAGCAAGCGAAGAGTAACTTAATCCCGAATTCAACTTTCAACTTGAACCCTCTCAATCAGGGTTTTCCGACAATAGAAAAACTCTTTATTTAATGCTTGCAATAAAACAGCATTTTTCTCTACTTGAAACCCTGCTTCGAGAGTTCACGTTGAAGTTCGAAGTGATAATGTCTGAATTCTAGAAAGAAACTTAGCACTTCAACTTCCACTTTAAACCCTCGAAGTACTGTTTGAGTATTTAGGCCCAAATTCAAGATAAACTTGTGGCGCTTCATTTCAACTTGAACCCTCTCTGCAGGGTTCAAATTGAAATTGAAATTAAAATGTAAAGGCTCAAATTCAAGAAAGAAACTTGGCACTTCAACTTGAACTTTTGAACTCTCTTGAACAAGGTTTCAACAAATAAACAATCCAATTGAATCTTATGTAATAAAATGATTTTTTGGGGGGATTGAAATTCGGTTTTTTTGAATTTGAATTTGAAAAATTACTCTGCAAGCAGCCATAAAGTCCTATGGCAGAGGGACAAGAGTCCAAGTGCAGCATAGAAAATGCATTGTCAAAATCAGAAAATATAAAACCCTGTTGATATAAACCCAACAACAATTTCAATATTTTTTTTAATGCTGCAAATATATGCATTGTCAAAACAAAACAAAAATTATGACTCCCATAAAATACGTTTTTCCTGCACAAAATCCCCGGCAAGCGAGTTCCATTGTCGAATCGCCCTAGGGACAAATGGTTCCCAAAGTTCAAGTTGAAGTTTCTTTAAATTACGAGCTTTTAAGGCTAACCCGCATTCGAATTAAACTAAAATAATCTAAACGACAAAAGATGCAAAAAAAGTGACCCCATTTTAACCGCAAAAAAAAAAAAGAAAGAATGACTAAAAAGGCCGAACTTTCGAAATTATATATTCTATAAACGCCTAATTGAAAAAGCTCGGAAACGAAACAAATCTTGCAATTAAAACAAACTTGAAAAGCTTTAAATGCAATAAAAAAAAATGCAATAAAAAGTGTTTCCGTGCAGAAAAAAAAAAACTGAACTAAAAATGGCCAGCAAATCATAAAAAAATAACCGTAATATAATTGGATAGCAAAATAGAGAGAGAGAGATTCGTAGAAATTTTGGACCTTTTTGAAATGTAACAGCGTATCTGGACTCCGTTCACACATTTCGGTTATCAAAATAACTCCGGTTATGAGAACGCCTGAAACAAGAAACAAACAAACAAAAAATCCAGTAAAACTTCCGTTTCGTACGGAGCCCTGTAAAGGACATGCGAGATTTTTTTTTTAAATCTCGACATTTCCACTTTTTTTAGAATCTCGACATTTCGACTTTTAATCTCTTATGCGGCCATGTTAATTATGCCATGTTGTGCGCACCATACTCTAATAATTAAATTATTGCTGCTAAAAGAGGGCGCTTGCAATAATTTAATTATTAGAGTATGGTGCACACAACCTGGCATAATTAACATGACCGAATACGAGATTAAAAGTCGAAATGTCAAGAATCTGGAAAAAGTCGAAATGTCGAGATTTAAGTGGAAATGTCGAGATTTTTAAAAAAAAATCTCGCCTGTCCTTTAGAGGGCTCCGTAGTTTCGCTTTTTTTTTTAAGAGAAATTTTCAACCGTGTGTTTTATCGGTGAGCAAAGATCTCGTTGCCGGAATAAAGATCTCCATCAGTTCCGGAACCTTTCGAATTATACGAAACGCACAAAGTGCAGCCTAGAAAGAAAAAACAGATCGGATGAAGGAAACGGAAAGAGAAAGTTGTCGAAAAGTGTGGGGGGGGGGGAATTTAAAAAAAACCTTCTTTCTGATGTAGGCGTTTGAAGATTTGAGCAACCTTTCGACTTCTCCGGCCAAATCACGGCTCATTTCGGGCGAACAGATCGCTCCCAGGGTGCAAAGTGCTAAACCGATTACGAACTGGGTCTGACTGTTCAGATCGCTACAAGAAAAAAAAAACACAATAACCAAAAGAACCGGTTAAAAAATACGTTCGAATTCGTGAAGTCGAGAAACATAAATTAAATTGAATACTTCTTTAAGCTGTTGGTGACCAAAAGGTGAACATCTTGCCGTTCGTCCAACAAGAGCATCGCACCCAAATATCCGATCCGTTTATCGGTAAAACGAGGCGAAGCGATTAATTTCAAACATTCCAATTGTCCGAAATGAGCCGGATAACCCAACATGTGAATGTAAAGAAGTTTCGCCACGTTGCGACATCGCCACGCGTTGTCTTCCTCTCGAAACGTCGTACGGATGTAAGCGCATTCCTTCTGAACGACCGATCTTTCGTCGGCCGCCGTACGAGCAGCACGGATCTGTCTTATCAGATCACGAAGACGGATCGGAGTCGGAGTTTTCACTGTTTTTTTTTTTTTTTTAAAAAATTTTTCATCGAAAAATTAAACAAAAATATCGTAAATTCGTTATTTTTCTCTTTTTTTTAATCTAAACATAAAAACTAGAAACTAGAAGAGTAATTCTCAAATCTTTAAAAACTAGAATTTTTGTCATTTTCAAAAGTTTATTTTAAAACATGAAAAAATTGCTTAGATTTTTTTGGCCCAAGTTGAAGTGAAAAATGAAAATGAACATTTTCAAACTGCTTTAAAATGTTTTATTTTGAAAGATACTGTCATGAAAATACTTTTAGGCCATTCATTTACTATTCTAGTATTTAAGTCTCTTCTCAACGTTGCTTCTATAAAGTTTATTTTGAAATATGTCCCCTAAAAATACTTTTAATCCATTCATTTACTATTCTAGTACTTAAGTTTCTTCGTAGTGTTGTTTATAAAAAGTTTATTTTGAAATATATCACTAGGAAAATAGTTTTAGGTATTTCATTTACCATTCTAGTTTTTAACAAGCTTTGAATTATTTTCTGAATATGTCTTTCTAAAAAGTTAATTTTTAATTATCTCACTAGAAAAATACTTTTAGCTATTTGCTAGTCTAGTTTTTAACAAGCTTAGAAAATGTATTTCGAAATAAGTCACTAGGGCTTTTAGTCCATTCATTTACTATTCTAGTATTTAAGTTTCTTCTTAACGTTGCTTCTAAAAAGTTTATTTTGAACTATGTCCCTAGTAAAATAATTGTAGCCAAGTTATTTACTATTCTAGTTTTTAACAAGCTTTAAAAAAGTTTTATTTTAAAATATCTCACTAGAAAAATACTTTTAGGCAATTCATTTGCCATTCTAGTTTTTAATAAGCTTTGAAAAAGTTTATTTTGAAATATCTCACTAGAAAAATACTTTTAGCTATTTACCATTCTAGTTCGTAACAAGCTTTGAATTTTTTCTAAAAAAAAAGTTCATTTTAAAAGATATGAGCATAAAAATCATTACTCTTCTAGTTTCTAAAACACTTTATAATTTCTTTCTATCATTTTTTTCTTCCGACTTCATTTGCATATTTTGCAATTTTTTTTTTCACTTGGAAGAGAAAAAAAAAGGTTTTCAAGAAAAGAATCCAATTTTGTTAGAAACTAGAAGAGTAACAATTTTAATTCGGTCGCGAAAATTGTCTACGAAACTTCGAAATGACTCTTCTAGTTTGAAATAAATCTTGAAATTGATTGATTAATTTTAATAAGGACCTCTCTCGACAGCTTCCGAGATCACTTGCTTGATACTGGACATCGGTATATTTGATTTTGGAACTGAAAACAGAAAACCGAAAACAAAATCATTTCAAACTGGGCAACTCGACAGGATTAATGTAGGGCAACAAAATGGCAGAAATTGCAAACAGGGCACAAATCTCGGTATGTTTTCTGCTTATTTTTCTGCAAATTTAGCGCAGTTAATGTCAAATTCTAGCTAGGTTCTTGTACTTTTTCAGTTATTATAGATTTCTAAAAGATTCGTGTACATTTTTTGCAATCCTTTGATAGATTTTTGCAAGTTTTCTGCAGATTTTAACAGATTTCTGCATTCCTTTTCAAGGGGAGTTTCTGCAAGGTGTTGCAGATTTCTACCATTTTCTGCAAGGTGTTGCAGATTTCTACCATTTTCTGCAAGGCGTTGCAGATTTCTACCATTTTCTGCAAGGCGTTGCAGATTTCTACCATTTTCTGCAAGGCGTTGCAGATTTCTACCATTTTCTGCAAGGCGTTGCAGATTTCTACCATTTTCTGCAAGGCGTTGCAGATTTCTACCATTTTCTGCAAGGCGTTGCAGATTTCTACCATTTTCTGCAAGGCGTTGCAGATTTCTACCATTTTCTGCAAGGCGTTGCAGATTTCTACCATTTTCTGCAAGGCGTTGCAGATTTCTACCATTTTCTGCAAGGCGTTGCAGATTTCTACCATTTTCTGCAAGGCGTTGCAGATTTCTACCATTTTCTGCAAGGCGTTGCAGATTTCTACCATTTTCTGCAAGGCGTTGCAGATTTCTACCATTTTCTGCAAGGCGTTGCAGATTTCTACCTTTTTCTGCAAGGCGTTGCAGATTTCTACCTTTTTCTGCAAGGCGTTGCAGATTTCTACCTTTTTCTGCAAGGCGTTGCAGATTTCTACCTTTTTCTGCAAGGCGTTGCAGATTTCTACCTTTTTCTGCAAGGCGTTGCAGATTTCTACCTTTTTCTGCAAGGCGTTGCAGATTTCTACCATTTTCTGCAAGGTGTTGCAGATTTCTGCCATTGTTTTTACAAAGTTCTAACGAGGTTTTTGGCAAATTTCTTTCAGTTTTTGGCAGTTTCCTGAAAGTTTATTCAGATTTTAGCATATTTTTGCAAGTTTCGTGCAGATTTCCTCTTGTTTAATGCAGATTTGTGCATGTTTCAGCAGTCTTTAGTAAATTTCCTGCATTTTAAATGACGAAAAGGACAAATAAGTTTTTAAAGCCATTAATTAACCAAACCGTTTGGACTAATAATTATATAATCGATGTCATCACTTCCACGTGCATCTATTGGAGGTGACATCGCCGACAACACACATTAAACTGTTTGATCAATCGATGAGTTTAAAAACAAATACCCATTTCACCTCCCCCCCCCCAACACACACAAGGGCAACAATAATGTTTATTATTTATTCCCTGTTGCCATAGCAACCATATAAAATCAGCTCATATAATCGCGTGCACAGCCAAAAGACACGCCTTCTAACACAAGTGACGTCATCGTTTAGCATCGATGACGTCACCATCAGAAATGAAATTCAAAATTCCATTCAAAAATAAGAAAAAAGGGGCGTGGCCAACAAGAGGATTAAAAGAGTCTCTCTCGCACGTGCCACGACTTGTTTTTAAATTGAAACATTTATTTTTTTGAGAAATTTTTGAATTTCTTTTTAGAAGAATTTCGACCAATCACAACTTTCGTTACTAAAAATTTGTATTTATATAGTTTTTTTGGGGGGGGGGGGAGAGAGAAATAAAACAAATTTTGGAACCAATGAGATGACGCGTCTCAATTATTATTATAATTATTGAGAAATATAATTAGTAGAATGTTTTTCTTTGGGTGGAAAATAGAAAGAAGGGGGTGGTTGGGAGGAATTAAGGTGAGAAAAACCGGGCAAAAATGTGCCCTTTCACCCCTTTTAACCGACCGCATTACGCACATATCTACCAACCGATATAACTACGCAATGAAACATAAAATAAATCATTAAAAACCAGATTATTTAAGGTTAGAATTAACGAAAACGTACCTTATTTTTGCACAAATATATAAATTCCAATATGGTTGATTATTTAATACACGCCGCAATACGAACCCCCTTTTTTACTTTCTTAGCCGATATAAATACGCGAAAAGAAATAGTTCTTAATTTTATCGGTGGATAACAAACTTTATAATGAATGACCAGTCAAAAAAAGCCTCAAATATATAGAAATTGATTCTATTTATAGGTTTTTGAAAAATAATTTTTATTTTATTTGGTTAAATTCATGATTTAATTAGGCGAAAAAAATGAAGGGGGGAGGGGCGGCAGTATCAGGTTGAACGCGGCGGCGAGTAAAATGTTTAGCTGATCAGCTTCGGCTGAACAAATATTTTGCTTAAAAATTTCAATTACATAACTTAAAATAAGTTCTCATTTATTAATTTTTACGTAATTGAATACTTATAATAAAAATATTTTTTGTAATTTAATTACTTTTGCAAAATAAGTTACAGTTTATAAACTATTATTAGCGACTAAATTGTTTTTCAATTTACAGCCGCTTTATTAAATATCTGGGAATAGTTGAACATTTAGGTCAAAAATTAACTAAAATAATCTCCTATTCATAACTTTTTATTTTTATTAAGCATTCGTAATGGTAAACTGATTTTCAAATTTGACAAAATTAACTCTAAATTAGCATAAAATTTGAAGATATAAACTATCGGCGGCGGCTAGTTTATAATTCCCACTTTCAGCTGCTTTATTGCGAATCATGGAACTATTTAAAGTAAATGTATCAGTCCGCCAGAATTTTCTAAGACCGGTGTCGCCATCTATACAATGAAATACGAATCAGTTTACGGAAAAGCCCCGCAAGCAAGCAGTTTACATTCCGCATGACGTCACAAGCCAACACGGCCAATGAGCAAAAGCAAGATGACGTCATGCGGTTAGCGTGCATATTTTTTTAACATTGCAAATGTTTGCATTAGTTAATATTTTTGTAATAAGCGCATTTACGGGCTAAATTTGATTTATGCTTTATTTTGAGGCTAAAAGAGGGTCACTGATCTCATATAAAATTGTAAATAAAAACAGGGAGGTGGATAAGTTATTAAATGACGTTTAAGATCAGCCAATCAAAACAATGAATAGTTATCATGTGATCAGACAGCTGATTATTTTTCTCCGCCTCTAAAAGACGTGTGAGATGGCATCGGTTAGCTTTTTCTGATGACGTTTTGAAGCATAAACTGCGGCGGTCAGTTCAGGTTATGCTATGATCTTACTTGTCCTAATATGGCGGCTTTTAGTGTATTTTGTATGTTAAAGCATCGCCATATTAGTACACTTAATGTGGTTCCATTAAAATAACGGAATGTCATCGGACAGTAAATTGGGGGCGTAGTTAGAGGTCAATGGACGAGTCCATTAATGGATGAACCTCACGACTGTAATAAAAAAGGGGTTGTGGGATAGTAAAAAAAGTAAATAATAAATAAAGATGGCGGAAAGTGGTGAACAGCAAGTTGCAGCACCCGTCGAGCCCCTTAATGAGAGTCCGTCTACAGCTGGAGATTACGCGAACGATTCAGAAAACGAAGAACCAGCTAAGAAAAAGAGCAAAGTCGATGCTGTTGCTAAGTTGTCGCAAGAGGAAAGACTGGAGCAACGTTTGGGAGGCATTTTGTGTTGTGCAGTATGTTTGGATCTACCAAGAACTGCCATTTATCAGGTTTGCTTGTGCATTAATTGAGATTCTTTCATTTTTTGTCAGCTGAGCTCAATCAAGGGGTGGAAGGGTCTTGAAAAAAAATTACATACGGGCATGACATTCTGTGTTTACGGTCCATTTTTGATGCTTAGTTTATCTTCAAGAGGTGAACAAATATGGCACCTTCATTCTCTTTAAAAAATATAGGTACTGTATATTTGCCATATTGGTACACGGTTTTTAAAAAAAAACTCCTGAGGTAGCTTCAATAGAATGACGTCATGCTCACAGATAAACTTTACTCATTTTAGGAAACTATAGCTTTCCTTTTATAGCTATGCATTGAAGCGCGACTTGTAATAAATCCGAAGGGTCCTAATATGGCGTTTATATGTCGTACTTTTTTATGGTAACGGCGCCATTTTCGTACTCTTTTATGTCCATTTTATTCAGCTTCACAATTTTAATTATGTAACCATATGGGTTTCTTCGTTGTCATTTTTGTGTTATCATGATTTGTTCCATGCAAAATAAAAATAACAACAAAGAGAAGACATGTTTTATGTTTATTTACACTTTTTGTGATCGATTTTTAATGACAGAAAACGAGCTACAAAAAAAAAAGAAGGAAAAAAAAAACACTTGTTAATAGATCTTAATCACAGCATTATAAAAGAGCAAGATCAATGTTTGTGAACATTAGTGTGACGTCATAAGGGTAACTCGTGTCATTTAAACCACTTCGGTATGACGTCATACAGTATACGAAAACGTAATACGATGAAACAATCACGTGTTGCGTGCGACCCACAATGACCTTTTTAGATATAATTATCGCTTGGGGCGGGGGGGGGGGGGAGGTAGAAGGAGGTAAATTCACGTGATTTTTAATAATAACAACATTAAAAAACGGAAGTGACGTAATTGCGTTAAAAAAATAGGCAATAAAAACGCCTTATTTTTTGAATAGGCGTATATTTTTTTCATGTCTGTATTTTTTATGTAGGTTTTTAAGGGTACAAATTCCTTTAAAATTATTATCAATTATAATAATTCCATTTTTTTCTCTCTTTCTCTCTCTCTCTCTCTCTCTCTCTCTCTCTTCACGGGATACAAGGTGGTTAAAAAGAATTCTTGATATAATGTACAATTGTACAGGGGTGATTCAAAATGTTCTCTTTAAACTATTGAGTATGAGACGCCATTCATTTAGAAAAGAAAAAAATAGGGCATGATTTATTTTTAATAAAAAAAATAACACATGTTTCACTTCTAAAGAGAATTTTGGAAATATAAAAAAATTGAATATAAAATTGTTGAGCTTCTTATTTTGGCATGAACGGTGCTTCATATCAAAATCATTTGAAGGTGAGACACCCTGTATGCATTATACACTACATGTATTGTGACAGACGTTTCTCGACTTGGTAAAATACAGGGTGTCTCAAAACAAAAACAAAATTGTAAGTTGTGTACAATATGAATTAAGAGAAAGTTTGAATTAACGGATTTTTAATGCAAATATCAAGAAAATGTTTCTCATTTTGTGTTCTAAATGCCAAGTATGCTTTATTTTATCAAAATAACTGACTAGAGGCTAGACGTCTGGTTACTGTATCAGTTCTTAACTAGTTTTAGCCTCTAAACATTTGTTTTTGAGTTAAAAAAATACCATAATTGTTGGTTGATCTAAACAATTGACTCTTGGGCCACAGATTGAGAAACATTTTTATGATATTTGCATAAAAATCCGAGCTCTAATAAACTAATGTCTCAAAAAGGAAAGAAAAAAGTATTAAATAACATACAGTGTGTCTCAAAAAGTTTAAAACAACGTGTCTGCAAATGTACAGGGTGGTTCAGAATTACTTAAGATATTACTGAGTGGTTATAAAGTTGCTTTCGAAAGGTGGTCTTAGCTCTTTTTAACGAATGGATGTGTTGATTATATTCACAGTGTACCAATGGCCACCTGATGTGTGCGGGATGTTTCACTCATCTTTTGGCCGATGCTCGACTTCGAGACGAATTGGCGACGTGTCCGAACTGCCGCATCGAGATAAGTAAAATGAACAGTTCTCGTAACCTTGCCGTCGAGAAAGCCGTTAACGAATTACCAGCCGAGTGTCAGTACTGTTCCAAACAGTTCCCACGACATCTTTTGGATCGACACGAAACCGACTTATGCGTCGAAAGGTACTTTTAATTCGGTTGCGGAACAAGTGATTCTAGTTACGCGTACGTCTTTCAGGTGCAAAATTAAGGAAAACTGCAAAGTGTTTTAGAAGCTAGAAGGGTAGCTCAATCACTTAAGAGGATATTTTCATGTTGATATCTTTCAAAATAAACTTTTTGTAGATGAAAATTAAAAAAATATGGTCTGCTTTTCTATAGAAATTGGCATAAAAAGTTTATTTTAAAAGATATCAATATGAAAATTCACTTTAAATGGTTGATCTACCCTTCTAGTTTCTAAAACACATTCATATTTGTCTTAATTTTGCATCTTAACTAGAGTGCAAGAGGTGTTTTTGAGTACGAGGCGCCGTCCATATGAAACTTTCGTTAAAATAGTCATTTTTTTTAAAAAAAAGAAAGGCGCCTCATACATATCGAGCTCCTCTAAACCGCTGCAAAAGCGCTTAGAAACTAATCGCGTGCACCTGCTGTCATCGTATCGTTGCGTTTCTGTAGATCTACGACTTGCAAATACCATCGTATCGGTTGCCCGTGGCGAGGTCCTTACCACGAGAGAGTTGAACATGAAGAGACCTGCGTCCATCCGAGTAAATCAGGCAGTGACGTCATGGGAACGCTTTGCCTCATTGATAACAAACGACAGGAAGAGATGGAACTGTACGACAGGATCTTCGATCTTCTCTCGTTCGAGAAAGTTTCGTTTAATGGTGATTGCTTGAAAGGTTTCGAGAGCGAGCTTTGCGTTGACAGCGCTTTAATCCTGGATATTTCTTTTCAGATCTCCAGCTGAAGCCTTATCGTACGGACGAATTCATTCATAAACTGTTTTACGAGACGAGCCGTTTCACTGCTTTTAATAATCAGTGGGTCGTGAAGTCTCGTGTGAACGATAACCAGCGTGATCCGACGCAAAGTTGCGAGCGCTCGATCACGTATCAGGTAAGTGTGAAGTTTCGTTTATCGTAATTTCTTTGCTCTTGCTTTAAATCACTTTACATTTCTAAAATGTTGCTTAAAATAAAGCTAAGCTTAGTTTTTGATTGGGAAGGGACCGATAGGTTTTTGAATAG
Source organism: Brachycybe producta (assembly GCA_036925085.1). NCBI lineage: Eukaryota > Metazoa > Arthropoda > Diplopoda > Playtdesmida > Andrognathidae > Brachycybe > Brachycybe producta. The sequence goes on from JAUPFP010000078.1 coordinate 211,236, forward strand.
CATTGGTTACAAATGGTTCTCCTAGGTGGAGTTAAGTGTCTGCATGACGCTTCACCTGCCAGCGCTCATAGCGGGATATACAGGAAAATAACAGTTCATGGAGCAAATCTCCCGATACAAGTATGGAGCTTTTTAAAATTATCCTTTAAACGAAATTCAAAGTGTTTTCTAAACTAGATAAATATATTAACGGCGTGATTACTTTTTTATGATGATCTACTTCGATATAATAGTTTTACGACAGTATTAAAATTCAGATTTTCGATTTCGATTGTTATCTGCGTTTTAAAACTGTCGTAAAACGATTATTTTCAAACAGATTGTCTTTAAAAAGTAACCACCTGATTAATTTATGCATCTTGTCTCTAAAACATTTTGAATTTCGTTTGAAAGATGGTTTTAAGAAGCTCCATACTTGTTTTTGGTTGTTTTTGCTTCTTTGAAATGTTTTTCGCTGTACAACTCTATGGGCGTGATTTTGCGCTGACAAGTGGTGATAGTAACGCCGCCCTAAGAGCAAAATTAATAATTAAAAACCACCAAGTTCACCTTAGCAATGTTTTATGCAACATTTGAGCTTTGTTTTAAGCAGTTTTGCCTCGTAGATGTTTTATGAACATAATATTTCAATTAATATATCTTCGGTTAGTTGATCGTGAAGTCGAAAATGTCCGGTGGTCCTATGAACGTCCATTTCTTGATACTAAAGGGACCTTTCGGTGACATGAAGGTTCATCCGAGGATCCATCACTTCGAGTTTAGCGATGATTCTAACGAGAGTCCCTATTATCATATGCCGCTTCACGATTTTGGCGAATGTAATCGACTTCTCGCAGCTAAAGCAATCAATTTTCGACTAATTATCTTTCTGGTAACCAAGTAAAAAAAAAAATATCGGATGGAAAAAGCCCTTTCGTAGGTGGCGCTGCATGTTTGAGCCCTTTCTTAAAAGCGCCTATCGTTATCCTCATTTGATGGCGACACTGTTGGTTGTCCTTCAGCGCCATCTATTGACAACAGTGCGGTTAGCTGATAGGTGGCGCAGCAATTTGATGGAGCATTTTGCTATAATTATAATTAAACATAATAATCATAGAAATTTACGCTTTTACTGCTTTATATAATAAATACGATAAGCGCAAAGAAATCACTTATTTTGGCAATTTATAAAAATCTAGATTTTTTTTAAAAAAAAATCAATTTAATTTTATATGTGGTTCTGGATGCTCTTAACTTTGATTAAGTTAACTGAGCTTTGAAGTCTTTTCAATGATCGAGTTTGAGTTTGTGTGTAAACAAGGTAATTTGAACTGAATTAGCACTTAACTAGTACTTAACTAGTTTAGTCTTAACTTTGTTTGTATGAATTAGGTTAAAACTAACTTCGTGTGCATTGATGAAGTTAGTTATGTTAACGATATTATTTAAACTGGGTTAGCGTTTATGTGGTTAAACATAACTGCAGTGAGGATTGATTTTAATTGTTTGCATTGATAAAATGTTAGCTTGACGAGAATAATTTGAACCAGATTTGTGTTTTTATACTTGTTTACATTAACAAGGTTAAGTTTTAACTGCGTTTGTACTAATTGTTGAATGAATGAGATTATGTTTAACCACATTTGCATTAGCAAAGTTAAGTTTAACCGTGTTTGTATTGTTTTTACATACATGAGGTTATGTTTAACTGCGTTTGCAATAACGTGATTGTTTAACCGTGTTTGCACTAATGAGGTTATGTTTAACCGCGTTTGCATTAACCAAGTTATGTTTAACCGCGTTGCATTAACGAGGTTATGTTTAGCCGCGTTTACACTAACGAGGTTATGTTTAACCGCGTTTGCACTAACGAGGTTATGTTTAACTGCGTTTGCATTAACCAAGTTATGTTTAACTGCGTTTGCACGAACGAGGTTATGTTTAACCGCGTTTGCGTTAACGAGGTTATGTTTACCTGCGTTGCATTAACCAGGTTATGGTTAACCGCGTTTGAATTAACCAGGTTATGGTTAACCGCGTTTGAATTAACCAGGTTATGTTTAACCGCGTTTGAATTAACCAGGTTATGTTTAACCGCGTTTGAATTAACCAGGTTATGTTTAACCGCGTTTGAATTAACCAGGTTATGTTTAACCTCGTTTGCACTAACGAGATTGTTTAACCGCGTTTGCATGTATTTGCTAGAATCAAGTTAATTTGACACATTGTTTTCACACTTGATTTTATTTTAATTGCAATTTAGTTATGAAATTTTCTCCTTTTATGTACTTTTCACGTTTTTATTTTGAAGCCAATGATGTTTCTTTTGGTAAATTTATTGTTTAAATCAGCAGGTAATTTTATTCTACATTTAATTGAAATTAAGAACTTGGGGTAATTTGTATAACATTTAACTTAAGGTAAAGGTTTGATTTCACTTTGTATTTTTGACTTTTTTTTTACATTAATTTACTTTTCATTCAAATATTTTTTCTAATTTAATTATTGCATTCTTGTTCGAGCTTAAAATGTAGCGGAAACAAAATTTTGCTTTCTATTTAAGCTTTAAACTGTCTTTAAAAATTTATAATAAACATTATTTTATATCAAAATACTTGAAAGTTACATGTTTTAGAAACTAGAAGAGTAAATGAACCACTTTAAAATATTTTACAAACAGCTGATTTTCGAACTCGCAACACCAATGAGATATTGAAAGTGTGTTAGAAACTAGAACGGTAACCAAATAACTTAGTAGTATTTTCATGTTGATATCTTTCAAAATAAACTTTTTATATAAACAAAAAATTAAAAAATGTCGTCTGCTTAATTTCAAACTGACATAAAAAGCTTATTTTGAAAGATATCAACATGAAATTACCTTTAAATGTCGGAACTAACCTTCTAGTTTTTATTTTTTCTAGTTTCGTAGTGGCAATATGATGATGTAATTCAGTTACACTTCTAGTTTCTAAAAATTGTTTTCAAAATGCGAGGTTGACGTGAAAATGAAATAGGTGAATTTGCCAACAAATTTAGGTAAAATGGGAACAGATTTCTTTGAAAAGTAATTTAAAGCTATTGAAGAAGAAATGGAATGTTTTTAGTAACTAGAATAGTAAATGTAATTAATAAAAAAAATAGTTGGTATAAAAAGTGCATAAAATTTGCATAAAAAGTTTATTTTGAAAAAGATCATAATGAAAATACTTTTCAACTATTCTAGTTTCTAATAGACTTCGAGTTTTTTCAATATAAAGTTGCTTCAACTTAAGGGCGTTAACAGATGAGCGACGTTTGAGTGTGGTCGAGATGGACTACAAAAAGTGGCCAGCTTGTGGCCACAACTGACCACTGGAGTCGACTGCTATCGGTTGGCAAGTGTATTTGAATGAACTGCTAAAAGTGGTCTTATAAAGTCAACTCGAGTGGTCGGTTTTGGCCACAAACTTCGACCACTTTTGTACTTGAGAAAATTTTACTAAAAAACCATTTCTTATGCATTGAATTTATTAAACATTTTACAAATAGTGGATTTTACAATAAAAAAAATTAACCAAAAAATATTAACAACAGGAAATCAGCACAAAATTATAAAATCTAAAATATTTCTAAGTAAAAATCTTTTTTTAAAAAAAAAAAGATTTCTTTGTATCTTATATAATTTATTACTAAATTCTTTTAATTAAGACTTTTAAAATTTAATTGATAAAATGTAAAAAATAGCATTATTTATTTTAATATTAGCAATTTTAATTAATAATTATTATTAAATATATTGGAATGATAAAAATTGTGAAGTAGAAATCAGCACCAAACTCCTTTTGTATGGCACTTGTTTAATATGCTTAAAATTATGCTAATTTTAAAATAATCAGGAAAAAAAACAACAGATTTTTGCCCTTAAATTGCTTATGTTGCTTTTGGACAACATTGTCCCTCTGTTATAGGCCCTTTGACCTGCTTGTAGAGTAATTATTTAAGATTTAACAAAATTTAACAATTTTTGCAACCGAAATAGAAAAAAATTAGTTATGGTCGCCTGGATCACACATTCGTAAAAACAAGCAGGAAAATAGTAAGTTTCATTGTGTGAATAGGAGAAGGAACCATAAAGAATGTAAATTCCGCCTCAAGGATGCCTTCCTATTGGTTGATAAAATAAAATTCCGCACAACAAAACAGAAATAATTTCACCCTTTTTTTCTGCCTACTTTCAGTCAGATTAGTTAAATTTCTTTTTTGATCGAATCTTTTTTTTTCTGTAATGTGTGAACCATCCCTTGATCAGCGTTTTTGGCTGATTAGAAACTAGAATAGTAAATGGACTGCTGAATGTATTTTCATGATTATCTTTCAAAATAAACTTTTTTATGTCCGTTTGAAACTTTAAAGTGGTTTCATTTTTTTAATTTTTACAAACTTCCGTAAAAGTTTGAACAAAAGTTTATTTTGAAAGATATTGGTGAAAATAAATGATTAGCTCATTTATTCTTCTAGTTTCTAGCAAACTCTTTAATCTTTAAAGTTGATTTAAAGTTTAAAAAGAAATTTGTAAAAAAAAAACTAGAATAGTAAATGAGTTAGAAATCGTTTCATGGCGATATCTTTCAAATTGAACTTTATTTAAAGGTGGAATTACACCGGAGGTGGTAACCTTGCTGAAAACAACGTGTTATTAGCAATGTTTTTAATAAATATTAAAAATCAGCCTAAAAAATGTTATTAACATTTTTAAAAGTTTCTAGAAATGTTAATAACATTTTGCTATTAACTTTTGTCTTAACTGTCCATTTATGCTTTCAGCATTTGTTATTTTTTTCCATTAACATATCGACAACATTGTTGTTAACTTTGTCAATAGCAGAAATTCTCCAACTGCTTTGAAGGCGGTACTGATCAAAGGATGTTGATAACAAAATGTTACTAGCAAGTTATTTCTGTTGTCTAACATTCCACGCATGAATCAGTTTCTCCTACCCGACATGATACCAATATTTTTGTCAAAAACATTGTTATTTTAATTTTAAGTGAAAATGTCGTTTACAAAACGATCAAATTTTGATTTTTGAAACTTTTGAAAATTGTTTATTTTGAAAGATAACATCATGAAAATACTTTTAGTTATTTTTTTTTCTCTTGTATTTATTGTTCTAGTTTCTAAGAAACTTTGAATTTCTTAAACTTGATTAAAAATAACTTCGATTTAATTAACAACTTTGAAGCGGATTTTTGTTTTGATTCTTCTTCATGAAAAATTACTTAAATAATAAAAAGAGCAAAAATCTGTTACTGGAAACGAAAAGAAGCAAGAATTTTGATAATTTGCATAGAGAAACAAAATTCTGCTCCTTTTTTAAACGTTTTTTTTGGTCGTAAAAATGACTAAATAATAAAAAAAACAGCTTAATATTAATCTTCCTTGAAACATAATTGATATTTTAAAATTAAATTAACAAAAATAAATAAATTATATATTTTCTTTCTAAATATATATAAAAAAAATTCTTTCAAAAAATACAAGGAATTACAATATAACAAACAGCACGTTTTAAAACTCAACGTTAATGTTCTATTCTATGCTGTTTTTGGACTAAATCGTCCCTCTGCCACAGGCCTTCTGGGCTGCTTGCAGATGTTCAACAATGTCATTGGAATAATATCATCAAATGCTATTTATCTTGCTTTATAGAAACTTAAAACTGCTTGATCACATCTCAGTTAAGTGACGTCATTGGTAACTCAACGAAAAACTGCTGAACAATTTAGTAATGGTTTTCTTTGAACCGTTGATCTTAACTGTTGAGTTTAGAAACGATGTCGAAAGTTCAATGAATGCTTTGCTAAACTCAATAAATAGAGCAATAGCTAATAAAACCAACAAATTAAATCAATAGTTAAACAACTGTTGAGTTTATAAGCATTGTGAAATTAACAGTGACGTCACACTAACTAAATAAAAAATCTATCAAAACAGTTAAGCAACGTATGGTTTGAATAATCCGTTGATCTAACTGTTCAGTTTAGAAACGACCTCAACAGTCCAATGACCACATTGCTAAACTCAGCAGTTATATTAACAGTTACATAACTGTTGAGTTTAGAAACGACATCATTGAGCTGTTGCTCCAACTGTTGAGTTTAGAAACGACCTCAACAGTTCAATGCCCGCTTTGCTAAATTCAACGGCTAAACAACAGTTACATAACTGCTGAGTTTAGAAACGGCATCATTGAGCTGTTGCTCCATCTGTTGAGTTTAGAAACGCTTTGCTAAACTCAACAGTTACATAACTGCTGAGTTTAGAAACGACATCTTTGAGCTGTTGATCTAACTGTTGAGTTTAGAAACGACCTCAACAGTTCAATGACCACATTGCTAAACTCAACGGCTAAACTCAGCAGCTAAATTAACAGTTACATAACTGCTGAGTTTAGAAACGACATCATTGAGCTGTTGCTCCAACTGTTCAGTTTAGAAACGACGACAACAGTTCAGTGAACGTTTTGCTAAACTCGACAATTAAATCTCAACAGTTAAAGAACTGTTGAGTTTAGAAACGACCTCAACAGAGTTCAATGACCGCTTTGCTAAACTCAGCAGGTAAATCAACAGTTACATAACTTCTGAGTTTTGAAACGACATCTTTGAGTTGTTGATCTAACTGTTGAGTTTAGAAACATGCTGAAAAAAAATTCACAAAGAAAAACTTTTAAAATATAAAACGATGTAAAAAAAAAAATAACCAAAAATTTAAACCAAAAAAAAAACCTTTCATTAAATAATAAATTAATAATTTAACTAAAATTCGTGATTTTGTTTGTGTGTTTTTACACGTTTTAAAGCTGTAGTTTACGCATTTCGCAAAAGCGCTTGAGTGAAACAATAATTAACGACGACAAAGCCGTAATGGAACAGATCTACGGCCGGAATACCGAGCCGAGATCCTTCCGTTCCGACGATCGTACCGAGTAGAGCCACGATGACGGCACCGATGCAACCGTAGACCACCTTATAGAGAGAACAGATTAGAAGAATCGAGAATACGGCGGAAATTTTTACGAAATCCGCAATCGTGTTGTGAGCCTTCGGCTCGAGCATCAACTGGAGCATGATGACCGTAACCGAGGCGTAAAGATGTAACTGACTGTAGCCGGGAAACTTGGCCTGTTCGTAGAATTCGGCAGCCAGAGAACAAAGACCCATGACGGACGCAAGGTAAGAGGCGTATTTGTGGCATTTGACGAGGATCTCGGGTGGAGAAGACATTCCTTAGGAAGAGAAAATGGGACTTCATTTGCATATTTCGCAAATTTGCATGTTTTGCAAATGGCTGCCGTTTATTAAAGGCTCGTTTTAAAGTGTGAACACTTCTCGAACTCTGATTATTCTGTCTTTCAGGTGCAAGATGAAGAGAAACTAGAAAGTATTTTAGAAACTAGAAGGGTAGCTCAATCACTTAAGCTTATTTTCATGTTTTGATATCTTTTAAAATAAGCTTTTTATGCGGGTTTCAAAATAACTTTATATGCAGAGACGATATTTTTGAATTTTTTGCCTAAAAAAAGTTTATTTTCAAAGATTTTCAACATAAAATATTATTAAGTGATTCAGCTACCAGTCTAGTTTCTAACAAAATATCAGTTTCTCCTTAGTATTGATTTTCTGAAACTGCAGAATAATTAATTAGTTCGACAAAACATCTTAAGGGTCGATGATGTTTTAAATACCAAACTTGACGACACCAAGAGCTGCAGCTGAAAAAATTAACATAAATCCTGAATTTGCATAATTAAAGTTGATTCCTTTGGCCTGCGAATATCCGGTCAGTTGCCGAACGCAATACAGACACGATAAGGCTAAGACGAGGTCCGAAAAGGCCGTTGACAGTTGAGTTGGCATCGTTAAAGAGTTGAACACGAAACACACTCGGGAAAAAACCTGCAAAAATAATATAATTTTTATGAAAAATGTCTTATTTTTTTTGCATCTAAGAAGAAACAAAAACACAACAAAAACGCCAGAAAAAGCAAGAGTTTGAAAACAAAACTGAAACAAATGTCAGCAGTACTCAAGACAAAACCACAACAAATTTGAGACACAACACGAAACAGATTTGGGTTTTGTTTCTACAAACATTTTATGTTTTTATGTTTTTACATGGAATAGTTTTGCGAAATTGCAGACAAAACACAAAACATAAAAGTCGCAGACATGTATTAGAATTGTCACCAATTTGTCTTTCGAAACACTTGAATTTCTGTTTTTTTTTGTGTGTTTTGTCAGCTTGATGTGGACCCAGCACATGGCCAGGTCCACATCAAGCTGACAAAAGTGCAACAGGAGTTCCAGAGACAAAAAAACACAACAAAAACACCAGAAAAAGCAGAGTTTGAAAAGAAAACTGAAACAAATGTCAGCAGTACTCGAGACAAAACCGCAACAAATTTGAGACATAACACAAACAAATTTGGGTTTTGTGTTTTTGTTTTCCTATAAGGTGTCCTATGTAAACTACGCAACTGTTCTGTTGTTGTTTTGTCAGCTTGATGTGGATCTGGCTTTAAAAAAAAGTTTTTTTTTTACATAAAAAAATCACATAAAAAATTGCAATTTTAAATTGTTGAAAATTTCATGGCTTTGAATTGACTTTTTATATATATAAAAAAATATTAATTCTTATATATTTTTATAAAATTTATTTTAAGATTTTATTTATAATTTGATTTACTTATGGTTTATTTTATTTTAATAATTAAATGAGAAATTCTCTGAATTATAATCTAAAATTTTATTTAGAAATTTTTTATGGTATTTTTTTTAAAAAAAATTTTAAATTCATATTTTAAAAGTTTATTTTATTTTAATTATATTAAAAATGATGTCTTCAAATTTAACTACATTTTATTTATTTTATACAGAGCCCTGTTGAGGACATTTAAAAATATTTTTCATGTCCTCAACAGGGTTCCGTAAATTTGCAACTTAAATTTGAAGGCTGATTTTTGTAATTTATATTTATTTGATATTAAAAATTGAAATTTTAATTATTAATTTTTATCTGATATTAAATATTGCATTTTAAATTTTCACAATTTCATATTTAATATTTTTTTACTACAATTATTTTATTTTTGCTTGAGCATTTTTATATAGTGACGTCACGAAAAGACATTGCGACATGTCCATGCGATGACGTCACCAATGTTAGCACGAGCACGAAAAGTAGTGATGTCATAACGACGCTTAATGTTGTCGATAAACAATTGGCTTTGAGGCGCACGTGCTGCGTGCACAAATCATAATACAAACGTTTTGTTAGCGGCCGCCGTTTATAAGACAAACAAGCAAAGAAAGAATAATAACAAACAAAAAAAAAAACGTCAATAATTTATGCAAATTTGCATTTTTAATGTGTAAAAATATTATGTTACAAAAATGGATGCAAAAAGCAATAAAAACACAACACAACAGGCACATTTAATTACAATTGAAACAAGCGTTAAACACCAAAACTCAAAATGCGAATAAAAAAATATGCTTTCTATACTAATATTATTACCTTGGAATGTTAAATATTTACGTACGAACTGTTTTTACGTAATAATTTCGTTCTTTTCTATGCGCCGTACCTATAAAAATTAAAAAAAATTCCAACAACACTGTCGGCTTAGCGGCTAGTTAAGCCGACAACTATAGACTGGCGTAATTAAACTTAAAATAAAGCAGAAATCCATAAATATTTTTCATTGCATACAAATGGTTTTATATTATAAAGAAAAACGTGATAAATGAAGTTTAATTCTGCAAATCAAAGAACAAAAAAAAAGAACTAAGAATCCAGCAGCCGCTGTTTAACCTGGCTATTTATGTAGCTAGTCACTAATAGAGTTTTATTTTATTTGTTATCGATATTGAAATATCGACTTTTGCATTAAGTTTTGACAGCGATGAAATGAAGTCATGTTTATGAATCTAGTAGTGGTAAGTACGAACATGGCGTATTTTATATGTATATATTTGGTAACGTGACGCCATGTTGGTTTTTAATTTGTTTTATATTGTTTTTATTTTGAAGCTTCAATACCACACCGTAGAATGTTACCCTGATGCCCTCTTTTCTTCCCCAGAGATTTCAATTATTCATTACTCATGTCAGGTAACAAAAACAAACTTTTCTAAAACAAGATACAGAATGCTGTAAATAAGAGAAATAAATTGAATTTATATTAATAATTCAACATGATAATTATGTTTATAATATTATTATAACAATTTAGATTCACTAAGTTTTAATATTAACATAAAAATGTTTAATTCTAAATTATAATTTGCATAATAAACATAAAACAATACAAAAATGTTTTTCATTCTGTTTCAGCTTTTAGTGTTGTCGTCATGGTTACTCTGTTTTGGCGCGAAAGTTCCGCGTGGTTGCTAATCGAAGTGATTTTAGTCCAAACGTGTTTCATATTGTTGATTCCATTCGTTTTCAACACCTGTATTTGTTAGTTATCGACATTTTAGTTGGTTTTTTTGTTAAATTTCTACGCAAAATGCCACCTAAACGAAGAGCAGCAGGTAATTTAACATGACAACGATAAAAACAATGATAAATCAATTCGTTTCGATGCTCATTTCTTATCTAAAAAGGTCATTTTGTGTTTTTTCTTCTTCTTTTCTTGTGAATTTTCCTTGAATTTTCTAATAATTAATGTTTGTATTTTCTTTTTTTGTGATTTTTAGTTTAGAATTTTGATTATGACTTATTTTTAGATGATTTAAGCTGGAACTGAAGCTTGATTTTGCGATTTTTCGAACGATTTCTGCTGTTATTAAGATAACATTTGCGATTTTATGATGATTTACACTTTTATCAAGCGAGTATTTGCGATTATTTTATTGTTTCCGCTGGAAAAGAACCTATATTTGTGAATATTGGATAATTTTCGATATTTTCATGCTATTCTTTGCGATTTTTCGAAGATTTCTGCGGCCATCAAGCACATATTAGCGATTATTTTATTATTTCCGCTGATTTCGAGCTATAATTAATGATTTTTCGATGCTATCAGCTAGTATTTGCGATTTTTTTTTGCTGTTTTCATGCTATTTGGGATTTTTTCTAGTAGCTTTCAAGCTATTTGCGTTTTTTTTGCGGCTTTCGAGCTATTATTTGCGATTTTTCGCGGCTTTCGAGCTATTGTTTGCGATTTTTCGCGGCTTTCGAGCTATTGTTTGCGACTTTTCGCGGCTTTCGAGCTATTGTTTGCGATTTTTCGCGGCTTTCTTATTTGCGATTTTTGGTTGATTTATGCGCGAAATTGTAAAACTAAGGAAATTATATTAATCGCATTTTATACTAAGATTTTACTGATTTTGTTAAAGTATGGCTTATTTTTGAAAATTTAAAGCAATGTTATTCCTCAATGAATCGATCATTTGCGGGTTTTCAGTTGGTTTCTAAGATTAAACGATTTTTTTTTTTCTCAAACAAAAGTTACGGCGTCTTTAGCAATTTCGGAAGACGCAAAGCGGAACAAACTTTCCGAAAGTTACGATGGGGAGAAACGCGAAGGCTCAAAAGCCACCGCAAAAGCACAACCAAAGAAAACGACTTCAAAATATCCATCAAGCGAATATATTGATTTGGATGGCAGTAATGATGATGATGAGATAAAACCAACAACTAGAAGAGGAAAGCGAACTGATGATAGCCCGAATAACGACAAGGAGACAGAAATTGCCAAGAAGAGAACCAAAAAGGATGAGACTTCGAAAGGAAATGGTGGAAAGGCCAAAAAGGACCTCGATAGTTCCAACGAAAGCGACGAGGATGATGCCGCAGTTTCCAAAAGTGTAAAAGACAAGTTACAGAAGCAGGAAACTTCGAAAGGAAAGGCTCAATCTTCAGATGAAGACGAGGAAGAACCTGAAACTTTGAAGGGAAAGGGTAGAAGGCCCATTTCTGCAACTGGAAAGGGCAAAAGGGCCTTAACTGCAAGAGGAAACGACAAAAAATCTGTTTTAGATGTAGATAAAGAAGAACCTGAAATGTCTAAGGACAAAAAAACTCATGTTAGAAAGGGTCGAAAAGCTCAACCAGCAAGAGGAAAGGGCAAAAAGCAGGAAAATTCCGATGAAGATGATGACGAAGAACAGAAAACCTCAAAGGAACAGAGTGAAAAGATTGAAACTTCTGATGAAGATGAAGAGCCATCAAAAACTTCGAAAGAAAAGGACAAAAAGCCTCAAGTCGCGACGAGTAAGAGCAAAAAGGTCCAAGGAAAAGGCAAAAAGTCCGAAACTTCTGATGAAGAAGACAAAGTTCCTGATTCTTCAAATGGAAAGACCAAAAATGGTGAATCTTCGGAAGAAGAACCGCCGAAAATGTCGAAAGGAAAGGGCAAAGAGCCTCGAATTGCACAGAGTAAAGGAAAAAAGGTCCAAGGAAAAGCCACAAAGTTTGAAACTTCCGACGAAGAAGACGAAGAACACAAAACTTTGAAGGGAAAAAGCGAAAAGAGTGATTTTTCAGATGAAGACGAAGAAGAACCACCGAAAACGTTGAAAGGAAAGGGCAAAGAGCCTCGAATCGCACCGAGTAAGGGCAAAAAGGTCCAAGGAAAAGCAAAAAAACCGGCAACTTCTGATGATGATGATGATTCCGAGGAACCGAAAGCTTCAGAGATACAGAATGAAGAAGAATCGGATGTTTCGAAGAAAATGAATCAAAATCCCGAAACTTCAAACGGAAATAGGAAAGAAATTAAAAATGACATTCAGAAGCCCGACCACGATTCGGAACCCAAGAAAGGCGAAATGGGAGACGTAAAAGCTCTCGATACTTCGAAGGAAGACAAAACGGATGAAGAAGAACCGAGAAGAATCCGTTTCGAATACGAAGAGAGTCCAAACAGGTGGTTTTTTTACGACGAGGAGACCTCGAAGGAAATTGTGAAAGCTTACGAAAGCAAGAAGAAATCGGTGAGTCAAAGTTTTAGTAAGAGAAGGACGTTTCTGATGAGATTTGTTTTTTTTTTTTTTTTTACGTATTTAGGTTTCGATTGACGTTAAAGATGAAACATTTGTTGTCTCGCTGAACGATATGAATCGGGTTAACAAAGGAGACAAATCCAAATGTCGGATTCGATGTTGTTTCGTTGACGAAAGGCAGAACGACAAACGTTAATATTCTACTTTTTTTGATTTTTAAAGTCGAACATTTTCAAAATATGCAAATTAAATGGTTCTTTTGCTGTTTCAGAAGCAACATTTAAAGAGAAACTAGAAAGTGTTTTAGAAACTAGAAGAGTAGCTCAATCACTTAAAGTGTATTTTCATTTAGATATCTTTCAAAATAAACTTTTCATAGACTGAAATTTAAAAAAAATATTGGCTACCCTTCTAGTTTCTAAAACACTTTCTACTTTATCTTTATTTTGATCTCTCCTGAAAGACAGAGAATAATCAGGAGTTCGAAAGGCCGTTTACACCTTTAATACCCACCTGTATGTTAGAAACTAGAAGGGTAAATCAATTATTTAAGATTAATGTTTTCATGTTGATATCTTCCAAAATAAACTTTTTATGGAACAAAATATCATCTGATTAAAGTTGGTACATTTTTAAAACTCGCATATAAAGCTTATTTTGAAAGATATCAACATGGAAATTACAGAAGTGATTGAAGCTACCCTTCTAGTTTCTAAAACACTTTCAAGTTTCTCTTCATTTTGCTCTTCTGGAAGACAGAATTGTAACCAGAATTCAATGGGCCCCGTTTACACTTGATAAAACTACCTTAAATAGTTTTTTCGGCGTTTCTTTAAGTTTTAATTTGCGATCCGTTTTTGGTTCTCGTCTTTTTACAGCTTATTTCTCGTGGAGTTACGACGAGAGCGGCACCGAGACATATTTTAAACAACAACAATCGTCTTTACTAGAAGAGGCTCACATCAAAGGACTAGAAAGCGTCGTTATTAGAGTGAAACGTGACTTAGTGACCGTCGACCTTCAGAAAATGATCGTAATATCGAAACGATCGACGAAAGTGACGAGAGTCTTAAGAACGAAAAGTGGTAAAGTTGGTTTATCTTGTGACGTAGGTGAAAGCGAGCGATTGTTAAAATGCTGCTGTGTGTTTTTTTTTTCTGCCTCTAGAAGCTGAATCGGTCACAAAAGATGTTGCGATCGCGCAAAATAAAGGATCGAAGGCAAAAGGAGCGACGAAATCGGTTAAAACCGATTCGGAAGACGATAAACTGAGTTCGTTTTAGCAGTTTTCAAACAGCTTATAGTTTTGGAAGCAAGAAATTTAAGATGTTTTAGAAACTAGAATAGTAACTGTGGAGAAAATAACTAACGGATTTTTTTCATGTCGATATTTTTCAAAATAAACTATTTCGGTTACAAATTGTCCAATTGTATGTTTTTTTTTAAATAAATATAAACAAGTTTTTAATTGCGATATCTTTTAAAATAAACATTTTAATTGTCATTTTTAAATGCTCAATTTACCTTTTTCATTTCAAGTTAGGCAGAAATAACAAAATTTGAAAAGTATTTCAAGAAACTAGAATAGTAATTGAATCGCTGAAGGTGATTCTTGTGTTGTTATTTTTTAAAATTAACTTTTTACTTTTAACTCTGACTAAATTTTCATAAAAAGCTTATTTTGAAAGAAATCAAAAATTAAAGCTTTTTTTTCACGTGTGTCTTATAGTTTAAAATTCAATTTTAATTGTTTTAGAAACTAGAATTTAAAATAAATGAATTTTGAAATTGTTCATTTTTCAAACTCATAAAAAAGCTTATTTTGAAAGATGTCAAACGTTAAGACTTTTCACGTGCCTCTTCTAGTTTCGAAAGTAATTTGAATGTGTTTTAAAAACTAGAATTTAATAATCACCTTTTTAATAAATGATTAATTTTGAAATTGTTGATTTTTCAAACTTCCATGAAAAATACCAACGTGAAAATCGTAATTAATTTACTCTTCTAGTTTCTAAAGCACTTTCAATTTGTTCTTTTTGTTTTAAGCTGAGAATAACCTTTGAGTTCGAGGCAAACAGTTTTCACCTTAAACTTGAACCATTTTTTTTTTCGTCAGTTCGAACCGTCGTGATAAAAGGAAAAGCTCCTGTTGATCCGAATTGTGTTGGGAAAGTCGGAAAAGCTCACGTTTATTACGAGGGTGACGACGTCTGGGACGCCATGTTGAATCAGGTCATTTGAAAACGCCTGAAACGTTTTTGTTTAAACTTTATTTCATTACGTTTGGTAGAAATTAGCCTCAAACAAAGTCCAAGTATGATTACAAACACGACTTCTACGCTCGTACGAGTTATTATTCAATCGTGGGGTGTGTTAGGGGCTATTTTCTACCAAAGGGGGGTATAAATATATTCAAAGTTTGTTAGAAACTAGAATAGTAAATGAAGCATAAAATTATTTTAATGAAGATATTTTTCAAAATAAACTTTTTTTTTTTTAGAAGAAATTAAAAGTAGAAACTAGAAGAGTAACTTTATTCATATTTTTGCTTTTCAGACAAACCTTCAGTTTAACAACAATAAATTCTACCAATTACAATTGTTGGAAGACGATTCTTGTAAAGCGTACAGCGTTTGGCTTCGTTGGGGTCGAGTCGGAAACAAGGGTCAAACGAATCTCGCGGTTTTCGGATCAAACCTGTTGAAAGCGAAAGAGACTTTTATGCGAAAGTCAGTTTGAGTTTTCGAAATTTATCTAAAGATTCAATGAAAACCGTCTTTTTAACATGCAAAATTAGGAAGAATATTGGAAAAGTAGACATTGGAGTTAAAGTGCCAAGTTTATTTCTTGAATTTGAGTCTTAACACTTCAACTTTTGAAGCCTTCAAACAGGGTTCGGAGATAAAAGACCCTCTTTTCATGGGGATTCAAGGACAGGTTGAAGTTCAAGTGTTAAGTTTAGCTGTTTAATTTGGCACTTAGCACTTGAACTTCAACGTGACTCTTCAAACGGGATTCAACATACAGAAAATTTCTTCCAGATGGAAAGGACTTTGAGAAGCTGATTTTGAAATGATGGAACCCTGTTGAGAGGGTTAAAGTTTAAGTGTTAAATTCAGTTCTATGGAAACATTTTAAGCATAATTTAATGGAAACTTTAAGCCGAAACAAAGTTTTCGAATGTTGTATTAAGTTTTCCTTTCGTCTCGAATTTCGTATAAAGGTTTTACGATAAAACTCAGAATCATTGGGAAGAGAAGGGAGATTTTGTTAAAGTTCAAGGGAAATACGATCTCGTTGCGATGGATTACGCAAAGGTTTTTGATTAAATTATTATACGACGGAAATCGATCATTTTTCTATCAAAATTTGAACTTTTGTTGGGGGTTTTAAAAGGCATCCGATGTGGTCGATACGGAAGATAAGGTTAAACCGTTGTCGAATATTCCCGAAAGCATGTTGGAGCCTCGGATTAAGGTGATTCCAAAAGATCTTCACCGAAAGGGGATTTTTTTAAAATTGTGGTTTTATGTTTTGATCTGTTAAAAGAATCTGATCGAACTGATTTGCAACGTAAAAGCGATGGAGGATGCGGTCATTGAAATGAAATACGACGCCAAGAAATCGCCACTCGGTATTTAGGACATTTTTTTTTGTTTTAATTTGACTTTTATTTTAAATAGTAAACGTTTCATCAATGATTTATAATTCAAACTTCTTTATTTTGTTTTGTAATTTCTAGGCAAACTTACAACGGAACAGATCAGTGCCGGTTATTCGGCACTGAAGGAAATTGACGATCTAATTACTAAAGGCACAACTGGTTCTAAATTGTTGCAAGCTTGCAACAATTTTTACACCAGAATTCCGCATAATTTTGGGTGTGTTTGTGCGGAAAAAAGCATAAAAAAGAAATTATAAGTGTTTTATAAACAAGGAGAGCAAATCACTTAATGTGGTTTTAAAGTGTAAAATGCTTGAACTCTTCATTATTTTGTCTGTCAGGGGCAAAATGAAGAGAAACTAAAAAGTATTTTAAAAACTAGAAGGGTAACTCAATCCCTTTTGTCAGTTTGAAAATGACCCAACTTTAAATATTTATAAAAAGCTTATTTTGAAAGATATCAAAACACATGAAAATACCCCTTAAGTAACTGAACTAACCTTCTAGTTTCTGAAACACTTCAGTTTTTTTTTTCATTTTGCCTCTGAAAGACAGAATAATCAAGAAATTGAAGTGGTCTATATACCTTTAAAACCCAACTTAAGTGATCCAATTTGGTCTTTTTAGTTTCTAAAACACTTCCATTTTGCTTCTGAAAAACGGAATAACCCAGAAATTCAAGTGATTAATAACTAGATGCTTAATTTTGTGTTTTCTAGTATGAAGACGCCGCCGTTGATTTCGAATAAAGCCGACGTCTTATTAAAGATTCAGCTCTTGGAGGTTATTAATTGGAATGTTTTATTTTTTCGTTCGGGGCTTACAGAACTTAAGACGAAAACCGATTTCACTTTTTTCTTAAGGCCCTCGGAGATATCCAATTGGCGTTGAAGATGTTAAGCGAAATCACGAATGATTTAGCGAACCCCGTAGACAGTCACTACGAGGCTTTGAACTGTGATATGAAACCTCTCGAAAGAGATTCCGAGACTTTCAAAGTGAGCTTTTCGAGTTCCGTATTTGACAGTTTTGGCTAAGTCTCTCGTCTTTTTTTTTTTTTTTTGGCCGCAGTTGATTGAACGATATCTTCAGGACACTCATCAGATAACGCATTCGATGTATAAAATGGAAGTTGTAGACATATTCGAATGCTGCAAAGAGGAAGAAGCAAAGAGATTTCTGGATGTTGGAAATAGGTTTCGTATTTTAACACTTCTATAATTCGTTGGAAGTGCGTTTAGGGGGTCGTAGTTTCAAATGGTTCTAATGGTTGCAAGTGGCCCTTAAAAGTAGTTTATGTGCTGAAATACGTGGGGGAAAAACCCGAACTTGTATCACTAGGGGTTTAGAGGTTTTAAAAAGGACAGATTCAACACTGTAAATGGCCAAGATGAAAGTGTTTAAATGCCCTAAAAAGACCTCACAGAGGCGGAATTGGCAATAAAAATCTCACAAAGCTTAAAATTTTACTTCTAAAGAAATTAATTCACAAAAATATTTGAAAAAACGTAAAATTCTGGACGAAAAACGGCCAAAAATAAAATGTAATTGCTTTAAAAAAACTAAAATGGTCTCAGAAAAGTTCAATTGGGCCAAAAAAATTATAAAAAAATGGGCGTGCGGTCTTGCTTTTTCAAAAAAAAAATATTTGAATCCTCTAAAAGCCCTAAAAATAGGTCACGCAAGGGCTCAGCCGGCTATCCACAGAAGAAGGCCCGAAAAGTTTAAGATTCAATAATTTAAAAAATTCCATAAAGTGGAAAAAATCAATTCTTTAAAAAAAATGGCAGAAAATCGAAAAAATTATTGAAGTGCTGAGCTCAACTGGCCGAAAATCGAAAAAATATTGAAGTGCTGAGCTCAACTGGCCGAAAATCGAAAAAATATTGAAGTGCTGAGTTCAACTGGCCGAAAATCGAAAAAATATTGAAGTGCTGGGCTCAACTGGCCAAAAATCGAAAAAATATTGAAGTGCTGAGCTCAACTGGCCGAAAATCGAAAAAATATTGAAGTGCTGGGCTCAACTGGCCGAAAATCGAAAAAATATTGAAGTGCTGGGCTCAACTGGCCGAAAATCGAAAAAATATTGAAGTGCTGGGCTCAACTTGGCCGAAAATCGAAAAACTAGTCGCTCTAGGAAATTCGACACAGTATTAAACTTGTACAAATGGTCACAGTTTTAGCGACTTTGTGGTTTAACTAGTCATTTTACAGATGATTTTTTTTTTGTCGAATATATAGGATGCTTCTTTGGCACGGTTCTCGACTTACGAACTGGGCCGGTATTCTAAGCCGCGGTTTGTGTATTGCACCGCCCGAAGCACCCATTTCTGGTTATATGGTAATCTTTTTTCTAGTTTTTCGTGCTGAATGGAAGACATTGAAACCTTAATTACATGTTAATCGTATATTATGTCTAGTTTGGAAAAGGCGTCTATTTTGCCGATCGATCGAGTAAAAGTGCTAACTATTGCTTTACGACCAAGACGAATAACATAGGAATCTTAATCCTTTGCGAAGTAATTTTCATGTTTTTATTTTTCATTAATGCAATAAATTGTACTTTGGTCTCAAATTCAAGATGGTAACTTGGCACTTGAACTTTTAACTTGAAGCCTCTCTGATTAGGGTTCCAAAATATAACGAAAATTATGAAAAAAAAAAAATTCAAAGTGTTTTAGAAACTAGAATAGTTGGCGACAAATTGATAATGCGAAGTTTTTCGAAGTTTTAAAAATAAACTTTTTATGACAGTTTGAAATAGTTTTTCATGAAATTTCAATAGAAAAACCTAAAAAAAACGGGTCATATTCAATGTAATCTTTTACCATTCTAGTTTTGAATTTTTTTTTTCCATAATGTTTCTAATAAAAAAACGTTTGTTAGATGGGTTTGCGTCCAAATTTTAAAGAAAACGTCTAAGGAGCATAACGTTTAGCCACTTGGGGAACAAAAGCAAAATAAATATCTATAAAACCCCCCCTTAAGATGGTTCAAACTGAAGTTCAAGTTTTTACTGTCGAAAAAGCGTCTGCCGATCCCGGTCGGTTAGGACCCGGCATGGGGATGGGCAACCCCGGGCCCACTTGTGACCTACCGTAGTCATATGTGGACCGACCGTGGTCAAAGGTGACCACGGGTGCCATAGGTTGGGTAACGGTAAAAAGAGTTACGCCTCGGGGGAGTAAACCCCTGACAAAATTATGACTTGGTTAGTTTTTTCTTGTTCTTGAATTTTGGGCCTAACTTAAACTTTGTAAATATTTTTCATTTTGAAAAGGTTTCTCTCGGAAAAGTCAATGAGCTAGTTGCTGCAAATAGTAATGCTAACGTTCTACCAAAGAACAAAAACTCAGTCAAAGGACTTGGATTGCAAATTCCGGATCCATCGAAAGACGTCACATTGTAAGTATCTCATAAGAATTTTTTTCGAACTCCTCGTAACTCGATTCGTTTTCTGTTTGTTTTTTTTTTTTTTTTTGCAACTAAGACCCGATGGAACGGTTGTTCCGCTCGGTAAAAGCATACCATACCAGGGAACCAATCAGAATCTGCAGTTGCAATACAACGAATACATTGTATACGACACGAAGCAAATCAAAATGAAATATTTGCTTAAAGTTAAGTTTAATTACGATTAAGTGTTTTTTGTTCTTTCGACTGATTTTTTTTTTGCTGTGTTTACTATTTTTTTGTTCAATGTTAATAATTTTTTTTTAAAAAAAGTTTAAAATCCGTGAAATTTTAACAAAAAAAAAGAAATAATTGCAGAATTTACTACAAAAGTTATCGTTTTTTTTTTTTTCTTTCTTTGAAGAAAATAAGTTTCTCTGTTATCGCGTTTTTAAATGTTAGTTTGGAGTTATTAAACAGTTCCTAATTTTTATAACTAAAACCGACAAGTTTTTAATGTTCACGATAGAGATTGGGATTTCGGATTACCGGAAACTGCGGTTTTTCGGTAATCCGAAATCCCCAACTACTTTAAAAAAAAAATAAGAATTTCGTTTGCTATAATTGATTGTTTTTATTAAAAATTATAAAATTTAAGAGAGTTTTTTATATAAAACCGAAAAACCGCGATGGTAATGGCGGTTTTCGAAAATGGAACCCCAAAAAACCGCGGTTTCTCCAACAAAGTCACTGAAACCCAATGTATCCTTACAGCAGAAGTTTTTTCTAAAACTTTAACCCTACTTTAAGAGTACAAGTTAAAAGTTCATTTAGACATAAAAAAAAAATATGCAAAAAATTACATAAAAATGGCCCATTTTTTTTTTGTATAAATTTCAAAGTTGTTGTTCCGTTTCTGGATGCGTCGTCAATGGAGTCGAAATCATCGCTGGAATGAAATAAGATCGGACTTTCTCGTTAAGGTTTGCCACTTCTGAGTCTTCTTTTTCGAGGGCTTTTACGGCCAGAGCAAATTGAGTCGCACCTTTTAAAAACAAATTGCGATGGTAAAAGTGAAAACCATTTAAAACATGAGATATTTTTCGGTTCTTTCTATTTTGTGTTGAATGGTTTCCCTAAAAATGAAAAAATATATTTTAATTTTAATTTAACTTTTTCATTAACTGAAAAAGTTAAAATACAAATACAAACGTAACAATTTTAAAACAATTAAAAAAATATATTTGAATTTTTATTTATATTACGTTAAATAATATAAATAAGATTTTTTTAATTGTTTTAAAATTGTTAAATTTGTATTGTATTTTTTTTTAAAATTGATTAAAAATTGTACAATATTTTAATATTAATTTATTAATATGTACTGTAATCAGTTAATTTAATTTAAACATTTTTTTACTGAAGTTTTAACAAAATTAAATAAAATAAGCAAAAAAACATAAATATTTTAAATTTTAAACTTTTTTAAAATTTTTTTCATTAAAAATAAAATTAAAATGCGAAAATATTTAAATTTTTCTATATTTTTTTTTCTCTTGAAACGTTAATTTTTTATAATTTTTAAAAAACTATTAAAAATTAAATTAAAATGGAAACAAAAAAATTCTTTAATTTCTCTGAAAACCTTTTCCATCTCTAGTGAATCCATAATTTTTAATAATATCCATTTGTATTTCGGCTGCAATTGGAAAAACGTATTGCATCGTCTTCAGCATATCGTTTCCAGCCGTATCTCGAGCTTCGTCCAAACGTCCCAAAGATTCCGGACTTGTTAATGCCGCCAGTAATTCATTTAATATGACTGCAATCATAAATTTGCATAATTATTATTCACATAGAAGCCAATCATAGGGCATTGAACCAAATCTTTACAAAAAAAATGAAGCACCAGTACATTAACAAAGAGGTTATTAACTTTACAACAAGGAGTGACCTAACATGGCGTTTTATTCGCTGTACACTAATATAAACTACGCCATATTGCTACAACTAATTGCGCCTACACCTGGCTTCAATGAGTGATAATATTGTTTTAAGAAGATTGTTTTATCGGCGGCTGCGCGCCGATCAAAACCCATTAAAGATATCGCTAGCGTAAAACTTTAAACTTCCAAAAAATAAAACGTAACGATTTCGACTTGAAAGTTTCGTTTTATGTTGTTATATAAAACAAAACAAAAAAAAACGTCACCAAAATTGTGTTTAATTTCGGAAAACGAGAAATTTTAAAATCGCTGTAGCCGTCGACCGCCGATTAAGTTTAAAGTTGCTAGTGGCGGCGGCTAGTAGGTTGGCTTATCGTTTCTGAGTTTCAGTTCGCGGTTTTTCTTCCAAATAACGCGTTTATTCTTTAACACGCAACGCAAACCATATTCTAGAGAAATATTTGTACTATACAATGTAAATTTTCGCGGTAAAGTGCATGAAATGTTCAAATTTCACTGAAAACATGCGTGAAACGGCTTTTGTTCAATGCGTTTGGTCATACCTTTGGCGTTATCGGCGGTTAGGTAAGGAATAACTTGGTTTCCTGATGTTCCAGACATTTTTAACGCTTATAATGTGTTTATTACCAAATTTAAACCTTTTGTATTGATGTGACAATCGTATAATATTAAGAATTTGAAACAAACAAATGCTAAAAGAAAGTCAAACATAAAAATTAACAACCGGTTATTGGTATGACATGCGGTAACATTAGTGTAATGAACATTTGCTGCATTCTGGTGACCTAATATGGCGTCGTTATTTTTGTGGATGAAAGATTGTAGTTAGGTGCCATGTTCGTATACCCTTTAAGTTCAATAAAAATTCGTTTGTGACCGGGGCCATTGGCTTCAAATTTGTATGTGCTTGAGTATGCCTCGCGCCATTACACATTTTTTAAGGTTATTTTTTTTGTAACCGACTACGATGGAGAATCGGTTAATTTTTAGGTAGGAATGTTGTGACGTCATTGCTATAGATTTTTGGAATACCAGACGTAGACAGTGGCGCCACCATTCGCCTAATTTTATTTTCTTAATTTATTAACGTAATTTTCAAACTTTTCAGCCAATACAAAAATAAAAACTAATATTAATTACAGAAAATATGAAATAAAAAAATCGATACAAAAATGTTTCATTGAGGAAAAAAAAACCCAATAAGTAATTATTTTAATAATTAATAAGCAATTACAATATTGGCTTTATTTTTGTGGATTGTCAATAAGCACAGCATCAATTCCTGTTGGCAATATTTAATAAGCCCGGCGTCATTTCCGGTTGTCATTAAAGCACGGTGTCACTTCCGGTTGTCAATTCTTGGTGTCGTCACTGAATGCGTCACGTGCTTCCTTCTGTCAATTTGATCATTTCTTTATTATCTTGGCTCCCTGCCAGAAAAAAAATTAAACGTTCTAGTCTAGAACATAGCTAAACATGAGAACTAAATCGCATTAGAGCTAAACATGATAGCTAAATTGCATAAGAGCTAAACATGAGGGAACTAAATCGCATAAGAGCTAAACGTATATGCTAAATTGCAAAAGAGCTAAACATTGAAGCTAAATCGCATGAGAACTAAACATGAGAACTCAATCGCATAAGAGCCAAACATTGAAGCTGAATTTTATAAGAGCTAAATAAGAAAGCTTAATTGCATAAGAGCTAAACTTAAAGATAACTTAATCGCATAACGGCTAAATAGGATGAGAGTTAAAAGACAATTAAGTCTTAGTCTTAAAACATTGCGAAATGTTTAACTCTTATCTAGATTAGCTACAGGCAGTTAGAAATCGGTCAGAACTTCAGTTTGCTCCGCCCTTGTTATGACGACCGGCAACTTCTAATTGGCTGGTTATGTATCTGGCGTCACATGCTCCGCCCTTTTCAACGTCAGACTACATAACCAGCCAATTAGAAGTTGCCAGTCGTCATAACAAGGGCGGAGCCAACTGAAGTTCTGACCGATTTCTAACTGCCTGTGTTTAGCTGTATTGCAATTTACCTGTATACAGGGTGTTTAAAAAAACTTGAATGTCTAATTTTTCTTCATAGAGAACTCTTATGTGTACAGTGTGTCTCAAAACCCAAATAAAAAATATCTCTTAATTTGTAAGAAAAATAACCTGTTTAGAGACTAGATTTCTTACCTTGGCAAGACTAGTTTTAGCTTTCTAATTTGATGCATAACCTCGGAATTTTAGTCTTTAACCAGGTTCATTGACTTACGAGTTAAACAACGCATTATTTTCATTCTGGTTTTCTTGCTAATTTTGTTAAATCACCCTGTACTTACATTGAACCGTTTTTGCAATTCGACTTCCATTGCTGTCAATTGATAAATTGCATCACTCAAAATGTCTAAATCTTTACTTTCTTGTGGCAAATTTAAAAATCTGCGAAGATCTTGAATTTTTTCTCGCAAATTTGAACCAGAAAACAAATTTTGATTAACGGATTTGATAGTTTCCGACATTTTTTTTTTGTTTCCGCAATTTTTTTTTTTTAGACAATGAAAAAGAAACTTTTGAGACAGTTTTTTTTGGGACACATTCATTTGTCCCAGACAAGGGGCGATTGGATGCGCCAATGCTCGAAAAAAATACACAGGCAGCTTCAGAATTTCTTTGGCTCCGCCCTTTTATGAGCGTCAGACCAAATATCAACCAATTAGAAATTGAAAAGGTCGGAGCATGTGTGACATCAGACCCAGTAACAAACCAATTAGAAATTGAAGACGCTCATAAAAGGGCGGAGCCAAAGAAATTCTAAAGCTGTCTACAGTAAAAATACGGGACATTTTTTTTCTAGTTATAGCCACTTAGCCTCTATGCAAGGAGATTGTATAGCTTTTTTTAGCTTTGAGGCTAGCAACACTTAATGACATGCGACACCTATGAACATTTTTTCAGGCGTTTTTTGTACTTTTTTAGAAGAAATTGTACAAAATCGTGTCTTATTTTAATTTATTCTTTTAAAAAAAAAACTAAAATACTGTCTGAGAGTAAACTCTCAACTAAAATCAGCTGTTTGTTGACGATTTTTTTTTTACATTGTCTTGAGAGATTACTCTCAGAAAAAAATATATTGTTTTATTCTCAATGTTTTCTTGAAAGTTTCTTTTTGTACAGATTTTGTTGTTGATAGTTTACTATCAGAATGTGTTTTTGGTCTCAGGTTTCTTTGAGAGTTTAAGGTAATTCTTTCGATTACACAACAGAGATTGTACAACTCTAGCTTTTGAATTATGGTATTATTTTAAGAGGCATTACTTCGAAAAATCTCCACAAAGAGCGCTAGCATCGTTTTCCTATTGAGCCCATAGACCCAATGTTAAAGAAAAAACTGTTAATTTTTAAAATTTACACAGTCGCGGCGGCAATATGTTTATTTTTCATATTTAAAGTTGTCCAATATTAAGTTTTCAAACTGCAATGTGCACCTTGAATATATGCTGATCGAGTGATAGAATGACAAAAACTTGGAAAGTGCGCTTCTATCTTTAAAAAGTATTTAAAAATCGCGAATTTCTAACTCTTTATGTTAAACTCCGTTGAGTACGTGCTCGTAAGCAAAAAAAAACATCTATTAAAACGTTCGTAAAAATACGTAAAAATAATTTTAAAAAACCACAATTAAACCACAGTGAAGTCAACACATTGGCGCACGTGATGATTTTTTTCTTTCTGGTTTTTTAAAATTATTTTTAGGTATTTTTACGAGCATTTTAATGGATGTTTTTTTGCTTACGAGCGCGCGTACTCAATGGAGTTAAAAATTTGCGATTTTTAAATATTTTTTAAAAAATAAAAGCACACTTACCAATTTTTTGTAATTCTATCACTAGATCAACATATATTTAAAGTGCAAATTGCACTTTGAACCATTAAAATTGGACAACTTTATATATGAAAAATAAGCATAATTTCTGCGACTGTGTGTTTTAAAAATTAACGTTTTCCTATGGGCTCCATAGAAAAACGATGCTAGCGCTCTTTGTGGAGATTTTTCGAAGTAATTTTGCCATATAGCCTCCATAATAATCATGAATAGCTCTATTGTTTCTGATACACCCTGTATATATAACGCCATCTAGTGACCATCACTCGTAACTAACGAAAATTTTAAAATCGATTATCTCAGCATTGCGTCATATGACAGTTTGACACAGGCAATTAGAAATCGGGACAAACAGACGTTGGTTCCGCCCTTTTTATGACGAACGCAACTTTTAATTGGTTGGTTATGTAGTATGACGTCACATGCTCCGCCCTATTCAACGTCGAACCACACAACAAACCAATTAGAAATTGCAGGTCGTCATAAAAAGGGTGGAGCCAACTTCTGTATGTCCCGATTTCTAATTGCCTTGTCAGTTTGACTTGTTTATGACGTCACTGCATAAAACGATGACGCTCATCGTGACGTAGTACACACACTTGATGACGATTGGTGGTTCTTTTGAGCGAGAAAGATTTTAGAGAGGGAGAGCAAAAGAGCGTGCGAATGCGCCTTTTGGTGTTTTGCAGCCGAGTTTCCTTCATCTTCTTTCAGTCATGTTGTTGCTGAGCTATCGTTAAAAAGGGGCCTCTTTTTTTGTTTTGCTTTTTGCCCATTGATCCATCATTATTACCACTTTTTTTCTTCTATAAAATCCTTCTGTCACACGCGTCTTCAACTCCATCAGTTGCGTCAATATTTAATAATTTTACTATTATTAGTTTAAAATAAGTTTTTTTTTTAAGAAAAAAAAAATGCCGAGAGATCTTCACGCTTCGCTTATGAAGCCCTTTGTGGCTTTGGCAACACCTGGCATTTATCTTTTTTATAAATATAATCAGTATAAAAGGCAACAACAGGAACAGAGTCGACGTAAAGTCACTGAAAAGGAACTGGCTCAGTTAAATCATAAGATAGTAAGTGCAGAAAATTACGGTATTTTTTTCACTTTTTTTTTTAAAAAAAAAGGCTTTAAAGAGAGAAAAAAATGGCAAAAGTTTGGGTAATGCATCTTGCAGCATCTGGATCTTAAGATCCCTCTGCCACAGGCCAATCGGCTGCTTGTAGTGTATTTTTTAAAAATTGTAATTGTAATCGATGGCCCGCGAGCCGCTAATGATGTTTTCGTTTCAGTCTGTCACCTTTAAGTTTATGATCTTGTGACGTCATGCGCACGCGAGACGCAATGGGTTTCTCTCTCCCTCTATCTATCTTTCTCTCCATCTCGCCAAAGATCATGAAATAATATTGATCAGCAACGTGTGGCTCGCGAGCCAGATTTAAAATTCAAAAAATTATGACGTCACATAGTCTCGTTAGCTGAGCGAGCGTGCCCTTTAAAGATTAGTGACGTCACGCGCGCACGAGATGCAATTAGTTTCTCTTTCCCTCTATTTTTATCGTCAAAGATCATAAAATAATATCAATCAGCAACGTGTGGCCCGCGAGCCAAATTTAAAATACAAAAAATTATGACGTCACATAGTCTCTTTAGCCGAGCGAGCGTGCCCTTTAAAGATTAGTGACGTCACGCGCGCACGAGACTTAATGGATTTATCTCTCCCTCTTATCTATCTTTCTCTCCATCTCGCCAAAGATCATAAAATAATATCGATAAGCAATGTATGGCCCGCGAGCTAAATTAAACTATTCTAAACTATGACGTCATCTAGTCTCGCGAGCCAACCAGGTGTGTTCTTTAAATATTATGACGTCATCTGCACGTAGCATAATGGGTTTTTCATTCTTGAAATGCTTCATGGTGTACGATGAAAAACAATGTGCAATGTATGGCCCGCGAGCCAAATTAAAATATACTAAACTATAGACGTCATCTAGTCTCGCAAGCCAAACGAGAGTTTGCTTTAGAGATGATGACGTCAGACGTACGAAACACTCCAGTGGGTTTTTCAATATGATGGGCAATGTACGGCTCGCGAGCCAAATGAGTTTGGCTTTTAAGGCTCGTGAGCCAAATGAGTTTGGCTTTTAAGGCTCGCGAGCCAAATGAGTTTGGCTTTTAAGGCTCGCGAGCCATAGCACTGTTCTGCGTGAGCCACAACACGTTTGGAAACTCATCGGTCAATCCGATTTGACTGATGAGTTATGAAATCGTGCTTGTTTGGTACGTTATTCATGTTCATAGTGTCGTCTAATGAGTAATGACGTCATATGGAAGAAAAACATCCCATTTCCTAATTAAGGGTTAAAGTGGTTTATTGTTAATTTGTCGTAATGACCCTCAACATT
The DNA here is from genome assembly GCA_036925085.1 of Brachycybe producta. Classification (NCBI taxonomy): domain Eukaryota; kingdom Metazoa; phylum Arthropoda; class Diplopoda; order Playtdesmida; family Andrognathidae; genus Brachycybe; species Brachycybe producta. Next base: position 239,523 of record JAUPFP010000078.1, read on the forward strand.
CATCAAGCAATTATTCACTTTTTTTGTAAAAAAATGTTTTCTTATTCACTTGAGATTGTAAATGGGTTTCAAGCGTCCTCTAGTGACAGTGAGAAGAGTGACATAGTGTCATAAGTGTGAATGAAATTGAAGAGTTTTAGAAGCTCTTTTTGCTAATGGATATAAGCGCCCTCTAGTGAGTATAGTTATAACTTTGAATGGCTTGGAAAAGTTGGAAGTGATTTGGAGTTGAAGAAATGGAGAAGCGCCTTCTGGTGAGAGCAGAGATGAATAACTTGCTTGGTTTGAAAAACAGGCATGTAAAGACAGGGACACGCAGACGTTTGCTCCGCCCTTTTATGAGCGTTAGACCAAATATCAACCAATATGAAATTGAAACGGGCGGAGCATGTGACGTCAGACCACATAAGTTGACATAACAAACCAATTAGAAGTTGCCTGTCCTCATAAAAGGGGCGGAGCAATCGACTATATCTCCCTGTGTTTGATAGACAGTCAATTAGAAATCGGAACAAACACAAGTCGGCTCCGCCCTTTTTATGACGACCGGCAACTTCTAATTGGTTTGTTATGTGGTTCGACGTTGAAAAGGGCGGAGCATGTGACGTCAGACTACATAACCAACCAATTAGAAGTTGCCGTTCGTCATAAAAAGGGCGGAGCCAACTTGTGTTCAAACACAGGCGTGTTTGAAAAGGGTAGAAAGCGCGTCCTCTAGTGAGAGTTTCGTAATTGTTGATAAAAGCATCTCTTGGTTCGTTTGCCTGTGTTTGAAATAAAGCCAATTAGAAATTGGGAGGAACACAAGCCGGTTCCGCCCTTTTTATGATGACCGGCAACTTCTAATTGGTTTGTTGTGTGGTTCGACGTTGAAAAGGGCGGAGCATGTGACGTCAGACTACATAACCAACCAATTAGAAGTTGCCGTTCGTCATAAAAAGGGCGGAGCCAACTTGTGTTCGTCCCGATTTCTAAATGCCTGTGTTTGAAAAGGGTAGAAAGCGCGCCCTCTAGTGAGAGTTTAGTAATTGTTGATAAAAGCATCTCTTGGTTCATTTGCATATGTCAAAGTGATGTGTTCGTGGGTGGCTAGAGAGAGGGATAGAGAAAGAGTGGAATGACAGTGCGCCACCCACGCATTTCTGTAGGTCACGTGGGTGTCATTAATACACTTCACCTCCGCATTTTTTTTTTGTGGCCCACCTGAGAATATTAGTGGAGACATTTAATGGAATGTAATGGATGGTGAATGTGTTTGTGTGGGTCTTGTAAATAAAAGATGGGGGGGTGGGGGGTTTGAGCAGTATGTGTGTGGGATTGTAAAAAATGAACTATAAAAAAGGTGTAGGGAGAAATGAAGTGAATGATGAGGAATAAGAGGTGTAAGAAAATGAGTCACATTGGTTTTTATTATATACTTATTGCTTATTAGACACAATGGGACAATAAGAAAAAAAGAGCAAAATAAAGTTTACAGGAATTGTGTGGCCATATTGCAAAATAAGCAATAACTATGGCTATGTTGTATTTTACAAGGAGCCGACATTAAACTGCTTTTAAAGTAGAAAAATAAAAACGAAATTTGAAAGTGTTTTAGAAACTAGAAGGGTAGTTAAGTCACAATAGTTATTTTCATGTTGATATCTTTCAAAATAAACGTTTGATTTTGAAAGAAATATGAAAATCTTTAGAAAATACTCTAGTTTCTAAAACACTTTCTAGTTTCTCTTCATTTTGCATCTGAAAGATAGAATATCGAAGTGATGGAGCTACCCTTCTAGTTTCTAAAACACTTTCTAGTTTCTCTTTATTTTGTGCACCTGAAAGACGGAATATCTTAAGTGATTGAACTACCATTCTAGTTTTTAAAACACTTTCTAGTTTCTCTTCATTTTGCATCTGAAAGACAGAATATCTTAAGTGATTGAGCTACCATTCTAGTTTCTAAAACACTTTCTAGTTTCTCTTCACTTTGCACCTGAAAGATAGAATATCTAAGTGATTGAACTACCCTTCTAGTTTCTAAAACACTTTCTAGTTTCTCTTCATTTTGCATCTGAAAGATAGAATATCTAAGTGATTGAACTACCCTTCTAGTTTCTAAAACACTTTCTAGTTTCTTTTTATTTTGTGCACCTGAAAGATAGAATATCGAAGTGATGGAGCTACCCTTCTAGTTTCTAAACCACTTTCTAGTTTCTCTTTATTTTGTGCACCTGAAAGACGGAATATCTTAAGTGATTGAACTACCCTTCTAGTTTCTAAAACACTTTCTAGTTTCTCTTTATTTTGCATCTGAAAGACAGAATACCTTAAGAGAAAGTTTAAAAGTGTTTTAGAAACTAGAAGGGTAGCTCAGTCATTATTTTCATGCTGATATCTTTCAAAATAAACTTTTTATAGATAAAAAAAATTACAAAATATTTATCTCTTTAAATTTGGGTCATTTTTCAAACTCACAAAAAAGCTTATTTTGAAAGATATCAAACGTGAAAATAGTCTTAAGTGATTGAGCTACCCTTCTAGTTTCTAAAACACTCTAATTATGTTTCTTAACTTGTAATAATTTAAATGAAATTAGGACATAAAACAGTGAATTTTATTATTTTGCTTTCAAGTTGATGAAAAACACGAATTACAATAAGAAAAAGGTGTTCAAGTGCATGTGTCTGTCGGTAGGTGGCGCTGCACATGATTTAAAAAAAAAAAAGCTTCTTTAATGCGATTTAAGTGAGTTTTATTTGTTGTTTCTGTAATGAGGACATTTAGCATAAATTAAAAGCAACAAAAACAAAATGTCCGGAAATGATGTTTCTTATTTTTACAATGAAAAAGTGATTTCCGGTGTTTTTATTTTATTGTTTTTTGTCTAAGGAGCCATTTTTTTTTCTTACAAAAACGCCGGAAAATCATAAAAGGTCAGTCACCTTGTGTGACAGTTGGGCGCCAGTTACAAAGTAGTTGTAGAATATATGACAAAGCAGTCATAACGAAATATAATAACTAATGACACCCGCAGACGAGCGACTTTTAGTGGTCGTGATATCGCAAAAAGTGGTCGTCGTATGGCTGAACGAAAAAGCTTATAGATGCTTTCAATGGCAAGCTTGGCAACCAGCAACAGTCTACAGCAACTGTTGCTGGTGATGCTATACTAGCGCCACCGCAGCATTGCAGCAATTGTTAAATGGATGCCTCTCTGCTCAGTATGGTGAGTGGAGGAAACCAGCAACCATTGTGTTACAGCCAATTAGAAATCGGGACAAGCAGAAGTTGGCTCCGCCCTTTTTATGACGACCGGCAACTTCTAATTGGTTTGTTCGATGTTGAAAAGGGCGGAGGTTGTGACGTCAGACTACATAACCAACCAATTAGAAGTTGCCGTTCGTCATAAAAAGGGAGGAGCCAACTTATGTTCTTCCCGATTTCTAAATGCGTGTCCATTGTGTGCCAGCAACCACTTTCTTGTCACGTGATCATGATTTGGTCGCTGGGTTCTTGCTCATTTGTTTCCCTAAAGCCTCGTTTTCACGGCTTTTCAGTTCTTTCATGAGAGTAGCTGTCATGAAAGTTGCGATAGTTCACTCTCACGATAGCAACTGTCTACACGTGTTGAAGTAACTTGTCACATGACAGTGTGACGTCTACTTCACAGAATATCATTGAGTCAACAACAGTGTTGCCTCTTTCTCTCCCTCCAGAAGCCAAATTTCCCTACAAAGTGGATATTTCCCTACAAAGTGGTCACACAACAACTATAACTATTGCGACAGTACTATCAACTATCTAGTCATACGAGATAGTTGTGATAGTCACTATCGCAACAGTGTGATAGTGGCTATCACGTGGTCTACACGATGATAGTTCTCGCGATAGTTGCTGCTTTCATGACAGCAACTCTTGTGAAAACGAGGCTTAATTTGCGGCCGACCTTAAAAAGAACGTGTAGGAGTTTTCAAATGCACCTTTGAAAGTGTTTTGGGCGCCACGAACACAACTTCCATTTGATTATTTGTTGTTTGAATTGCGTGTCAATTCATTATGATCGCCATTTATAACAGTTTCTCGCAATTAGTTGCATGTCTTTTCATTTATATGGCATTGGAATGCATTTTGAACACGCAAATTTCATGTTGTTTTCAGTCATTACGCGACAAGAGATAATCGATCATTATCGATTTTTTTTCTCTTCTCTTTAAGTTCAAAGTGTCCACAAAATAAATTACATAAAAAAAATGTTGGAAGTGATATTTCAAGGTACTGACAACAAATGTTATGACATATTTCTTCCAAAGAGACCGGAAATGAAATTCGTCTTTTTTTTTTTTCCTAAAGGTTTCAAAGGGTTTTAATCTTTCATTTTGTATCATATTTTACTTTTTAAAATTTCATTTTGAAAAAAAAATGACAGGCAATTAGAAATCGGGAAGAACTGAAGTTGGCTCCTCCCTTTTTATGACGAACGGCAACTTCTAATTGGCTGGTTATGTAGTCTGACGTTGAAAAAGGCGGAGCATGTGACGTCAGGCTACATAACCAGCCAATTAGAAGTTGCCGGTCGTCATAACAAGGGCGGAGCGAAATGAAGTTCTGATCGATTTCTAACTGCCTGTAACTTAAAAACCTCCTGAGAGTATTTCCTTTTAAGAGGGCTATTTAAACATTTAATTTGTTTGTGTAGTGCTAGACGGCGCCACTGTCTCCCCATAGTATTTCTATGAGGACACAGTGGCGCCATCTAGTGCTACATGGACAAATCAAATATTTAAATAGCCATCTTAAGAGGGGCTCCATAGAAAAATACTTGTGTAAATGCACGGTAGATGGCGCCTGCAACCTCCATAGGTGGTGGCCAACTCCGCACGTGCCAATTAGTTGAAATCGAATGCACCCTTTTAGCTCTAAAAAGGCGTCCAAATCAACCTTAATTATCAGCACGTGGATAAACTTAACCGCAGAACGTAATATAAGTGAAGAGATTATGTGTAGCGATGACGCAATTAATAGTTTGCCACGTGCAAAAAAAAGGAAATCAGTCAGTACATTTCTAATGGGTGGAGTGCTAGTGGCGCCATCTAACGCCACACGCACAAAATAAATGATCTACTTGCAGTCTTAAGTGGTTTGAAGGAACATTTAAGAAGAAATTCAAAGTTTGTTAGAAACTAGAATAGTAAAAGTAGGAGCTAAAAGCATTTTCATAACGATATAGTTCAAAATAAACTGTTTAGCTCGTACGTTTGCTAGTCTAGTTTCTATTGAATTGTGGACGTTTTGTTTTAATGTTTAGTGAAAATTATTTTCAAAATTGCTGCAAAAAGTTCATTTTTTAAAGACATCAACATGAAAATCCTCCGTAAATGATACAGTTACTCTTCTAGTTTTTAAAATACTTTTAAAACTTTTAAAAGTTTACTGTCAGATGCTCTTGAGAGTTCAGTTAATGTGACTCTCAGTACATTCGGATAGTTCTTTCAA